>VDFB02162246.1:0-12737 GCA_007258455.2 Sequoia sempervirens | reverse complement strand
CGGTTTGTTGTTGCTTCCTCCCTTGCATGTCTTTTGTTGAATGCTTCTGTGAGGGTTAGGCTCGCAAGCCTACCAAGAGGTGTGTTTTGTTGGCTTCCTTCTTGTTGCTTGGCTCTTTCGTTGTGTAAAGGGTTGAGACCCTTGAGTGGTTCTTGAGTGTGGTGGTAGTGTGTTTCTTGGGTGTGTTCCAAGTGCTTGTGGGGGCGAGATAGTCATAGACCTCCTTCCTTGAGTGCCTTAGTATGGCGTTTGTATCTTATGAGAAAATGTTTATGTATTCATGAAGGTTTGTTTCCTAGATCAAACCTTGGGTAAAGGACCTAATTCCCCAAGTTGCACTCATATGTATGAAAAAGGTATAATGTGAATAGAAAACCATTTTGTAGTATGTAAAAGTTTAGAGAAATAAAGGATTAGTGAAACAGTTGCATGTTAAAGATAAATGCATTATAGGTGCATATGTTGTTGGTGAGGCTTATAGTCCCCAACTTAATTGTTTAATCTTAAGAAATAATGTTGATGGTTAGATTATTGTACCTAGATTCAAAATGCAAAATGTCGAACGAATGTTGAAGTGATAATGTTGTATATCTTGTCTGAAGTAAACTTGTAATGATATTGATTTATATGTGATCTTATGGAGTTTGTGATAGGGGAGCTTGCAGGCTTCCAGGAGTAAGCCTGACCCTAGGGGGGGAGGATGTAACACCCCTCCTTTTTGAGCTCAGTTAATCAGGCAATGTTTTCCTATGATATGCTTCGATCATGTTAACATGTGAATTAATCATGCTTTATGCTTTGATTATGTTAATAATGTTAGCTTTGTCAGTTAGTGATATTGTATTGGTGAAGGGGACGGGGTTGTATCACTCGCTTGCGGTGCCCTACGATTCTGAGATTTCCTCTTCACGGTGTGTCTGATCATATTATATATATGCACGTTCGACATGCTCTTTGTTGCAGGTTGGCAGGTATATGACATCGACTCCACCTGGTTTCCAGGTCTGAGCGTGTCTATTGACCAACAGAAATTAATTGGGAGATAGTAGCTAGGTTTTCCGAACCAGGTCATCACCCTAGTCATAGCATGTTGTTGGTTTGTCGTCAGGGTCAGTTGTTTAACTTGGTCAGTTCCCTTTGAGTGTTTATTTAATTGCAAATTTAGAGTTTATTAAATGACTTGTGTAGTCTAATTAATGACTAAATGTGTTTAGTTGCAAGCTAAAAGTGATGAAATAGCTTTTGGAAATTATAAATAATGAATGTTCTGTCTTTTGGAGTTGTTGAAAAATTAGTGATTAGTTAATTAATTTAATTGAATTAATAAAATAATCTAATTTCAAATTAGAGTTATTTTATTGATAATTGGAATTAATTGTGGGAATTAATTAAATTACCCCTATGAATTAAAGTGTTAAAAGTTTTAAATGCTTTTGTTGAAATAAAATGCTAAAGTATTTTGAATTCAAATTGGAAATAGAAATGGTTTAAAGTTATTAAAAATTCAAATAATTTCCTATGCAAGACTTTGGGGTAGAAAAGATATTTTCTGAATTAGTTGACTTTTTGGCAAAAAAGATATTTGTGTTGAATTTGAAATTGGAATTTGAATTAAATTTTGATTTGAATTTGTATTCAATTTAATTTGATATTGAGTTTGAATTTGGAAGTGAATTTGCATTTTGGATTGGAATTTAGTTAGAATTTGAATTTGAATGTGAATTTGGGGAGTTTGGAGGAAAAATGTTATATTTGGTTTTAGGGTTTTCTTTTCAACCTCCATGGATTCTTGGTTGGAGTTTTGGGTGGAGAGGCTTGAAGAAGTGCTTGGAAAAAATTCCATGGAAGAAGCTTGCCAAGTTGGAGAAAACATAAGGTTCTACCTTTCTATTCCCTTCCTCTTCTTGCTCTTTGGAATGGTTAAAACATAGTTTTAGATTCAATAAAATTTAGGGAAAAGCTTTCAATTTGCACAAGTTTAATGGATTTTGAAACCAAAAGAAAATCCAAGAAAAACTCAATGATGAACTTGATTTGTGAAAACCCACTTCCTTGTTTAAAATAAGTTTTAGTTTCTTAGATTTGGGTTGGATTATTGTTGCAATTTGGGCATGAAATCAAGGTGTGGGTATATATAATTGTGAATTCAATCCTATATATTATCATATGTAATACCCACAAATATATTTGCAATATATTTGTTGTTATAGAAAATTTTAAGTTGTGGGTTTAACCCAGAAATAAAATCCCTGGTAATTTCATTTTTTTTTCATAAAACGCAGGAAAATAATTAAAATGAAATTTGTTTTGTTTTGGGGTGGTTGGGGAGCTTAACCCCCACCACCGGGCTGCCGCAGCCCACCTACCACGGTGGGAGGTAGGGATCGTGGTGTTACACACGCCGCCAGCCATGGGAGGTGGACTATGTGTTACGACACATACGCCGGGGCTGCTTCATGGAGGCGGGGTCGCGGTGTATCACGCCCACCGGTCGCGAGGGGATGTGGGTCGCGGTGCCCTGCACACGGCCACCGCCGCCTGGCGGGAGGCAGGGGCTGTGTGCCCTAGGGCCGGCCCCTTCCCTTTCATTTTTTTTTAAAATTCAAAATTTATTTTATATTATATTTTATATAATAATTATAATATTTAATATTATATATTATATAAAATATAATATATTTAATATATAATTAATTTAAATGAAATTTAGTATTAGTTCAAAATATATGTTGTTAATCATAAGAATTTTAAATTATGAATTAATTGGGGAATGTGCATATATATTATTTGAGGTATTTTATTCAATGGGGTTTAAACTTAAAGTTATTTAATTGATTCTTTTGCAAATAAAATATTGTCGTAATTTTTAAAGAAGTGACTTTGAGCTATTACTTAAATGGTTATTAAAGACATGTCTTGTTGATTTTGCTAGATGTTTAGTTATATAATATGATCAAGTGGAAATTCTAGAGTAAAGATCTATTCTGAAATATTTCTAAAGTTGTGGAAATTTAAAATGGGATCAATCGATTGGATAAATGCAAGTCATGAACCATGTGACTGGGTTTAGGAAACCCGAATTTTAGTTTATTTAATTGCTAGAATTACTTTTAATGTTTATTCTTCCTTGCTTGATGTTGGGAGTATGGGGTCATTGTTTGGAGTCTTCCTGATAGGGGATTTGTATCCTGTTGTGGGTTGTCGTTATGAAAGTCACTTTTGGTGTGTCGTGGAAAATGTGCATAATTATACCTTGTGGATCACCCGGTTTTCACGAACGGGGATTTGTGCCTCCTTGGGTGTAGGAGAGGGAAATGTGATTTGGTTTCCTCCAATGTTGGAGTGGGTTTTGTACGTGGTTTTCCTCCAGTATTGGAGTAAGTCCCGTGTTCTGTTTCCTCCTTGGTTTGGAGAGGTCGTGTTATCTTGTTTCTTCTTGTGGGTGTGTTGTCGTTAGGAGAGTGGCTCTTGGTGGGGGTCCGGCACACAAAGGGGTGCTAGGGTAACTCACCTAGAGTTTAACTAAGTGATAATTTAAATGAATTAATGGGGATCTTTCAAACTAATAAGATAATGAATGCCTCTCTCGTGAAGCAAGTGAATGATAAGGCTCGAGATGAGATGGAATGCATAGTTTTGCATGAGGGTCCGACGCCGGTAGAGGCAAGCCAGGGTAACCCATGATGGGGGTCCGGTAGCCTAGGAAGGTTGAGCTAGGGTAACTCATGGCAATTTATGTATGACACTTTTCCTATGTCGACAGTTAATCAGTTATTGTGCGATGTTCATGATCATTGTTCTCTGAAAGCTTTGTAACTTCGTGTTAAGTGATGTTGTGCCTGTAGTGACTAAATGGCATTGTGTTGTAGATGTTAAGTGGCTTTGTGATTGTAGTTGTTTCAATTCAGTTTTTGTGTAAGCCTGTGTCTAGTGGTAGATGGTCTTGTCTAGGAAATCCTGGTTACTATCTCCTAGCACGGAGGGAGTGGGGCCTTTGGGTTCCACGTGGTCGGGTGGCATGCATCTTTCCGTTGGTCCTTCTTCTTGTTCGTGGGTTCATGATTTCCATCTGGAGAGCTTGTGGGGATCAGATTCTTCTCTTGCCTTGTTCTCTCAGTTCTTATTGTATCTTATTACCCCTCAGTTGTTATCGAGGTGGAATTTGTAATTTGTAATTATGATATTGGACTTACCTCATTCGGGGAATGAGTGATGTAACCTTATTGTTAAAATGTTAATTTGGAATCTTGAGGTATTTATTATCCTTGTTGTAATTGATCTTGCATGGAATGTATGTTGTCTCATTTCCTTAAGTGCATATTGTTTCAGTTTATGTTAATGTTATGTGATGTTGGGTTTTTAAGTAATCTTGTCTCGTGGCCTTAGAGGTTGTTGGCTTTATAAATTCACCTTATATGTTATTTATACTTAAACAAAAAAAAATTTGGTATGTTTAAGTAGTGAATTGCAACTTCCTCTAGGGTTGCGCATGTGGCATTACAACCTGTCCACCCCAGTGGGTGACTGATGTCCCTGAAAACCTTTAGCCCCGATTGGCCACTCAGAACCAACAAGAAGGTGCAATTCACCAAACTGAACTCCCACTTGACCACCTAAAGCCAAAGCTAAATTCTCCTCAACAATGCGAGCTTTATCTACAGCTACCTCCATGGTCTTTGGCTCAAAAACATGAACACCACCACTGATTTGGGGGTTTAAACCCCTAATGAAATGTTGTACTAACATACCCTCATCATCACCTATGCCTGCAAACTGTTTGAGCTCGAAGAAGTGACGCTCATACTGATCCACTGTCATATCCATCTGTCATAGAGCATGAAACTCATCTCCACGGCGCTGACGCCAACGATCAAAAAGGAATCGAGCTTTGAACCGCTCTAGGAACAACTCCCAAGATATAGTGCCAATATCCAAATGGAGCTTCTGCTCCTCCAACCTCCACCAAGTAGATGTGAAATCCCTCAAATGCATGATCGCACACCTAGCCTTGGTGTTGCTACCATACGGATGCATGGCAAAACACCTATTCAAATCGAACAACCAAGTCTTAGCCTCTAAACCACTGCCCATACCATCAAAAGTGGGTGGACGAGCTCTAAGGAGATATCTCATGTGAGTAGCCATGTCTGCCTCAGATGGAGCTGAAACCTGATCTCTCTCTCTCCTACAACTTCCTGATCCTTATCCGGCCTAGGCCCCAAACGAGCAAGAGTCTCCTCAAGCAAGCGACACAACTGAGCATCACCAATCCCTGGTTGATCCTGATGCTGAACATTAACCTCTGGCACAAACTGAGAAGCTTGATGATCCACATGATTAGAAACATGGGAAGCAATGGGAGGTGCATCATGTTGATTACCTCCTCGACCACCTACATGACCACGAACCTTACGACCCCGCTTAGGTGGCATGATCCTGAAAAGATACACACCACAACATAAGACAAGGTACACAAATAAAAACTCTAAACAACTAACAACCTAATGGTCCTAAATGTTTTAAACTTTGGCTCGATACTGTCATTGATACTGCTTTAACCCCAAAGGAACTAAAACAACGTAAACACTTTTTTTTTTTAAAAGAATATAATAAACATACTTAAGTATTATAACATAACATTGTATCAGGAGGCACAACTAGTTCCAATGGGGTTCACGAAGTGACATAACTATTCTAACCCATAACAACGAAAATAAGATAACAATAAATAATCCATTACTCATATCCACTCATACCCATATCATCATTTAAAATATCTATCAACTATATCCATATTAATAACATATGCACATATGTCAATACATGGAATTATAAAGTGTTACATCTTCGATAGATACAACTCAACATAACCAACTATAACAAATGATCCTGAATAATTACATGGTCTGAATAATTATTACATCCCAATGATAGAAGAATACAATTATCCGAAGTACAACTCAATTAATACATATACAATTACATCAATGTCATCCTTAACACATATGAGACAATACAACAATGAATACATTACATATGAAGTATATACAAATAACTGTACATAAGGACACTGATCATCAATATCCCATTTTCAAACTCCGCAAGTAAAGATACATCTCTAAAGGGAGAGGGAAACCTTAACGGGTGCTGGGCTAATGCTCTAATCTAAATCCACCCCCTGCAGGCTGAGAGTAGATACATGTCCCTACCATACTTAACAATAACAAAGACTAACTCCCAACAAACCATAACATCCAAGACCACTTAGAAAACTCACAACAACCATTCCAAGAGGCACAACAACAAATCACTTCTGAACATAACAATAAAACACCTTCCCAAATAACAACTAGTCACACGCACAACTTCAATGAACTCAAGGCATAATAACAAAGACCTCATCCAACAATGACCAAAGAGAAAACAACAAGGCACTTAACCACTACAATCACAATAATACTTCACAACTATAATCACAAAGTCACTTTACACGAGGTTACAATGCTTCCAGAGAACAAGATCATGAACATCGCACAATAACTGGCTACTGTTGACATAGGAAGAGTGTCATGCATAAACTGCCATGAGTTACCCTCGCTCAACCTTCCTAGGCTACCGGACCCCCATCCTGGGTTACCCTAGCTTGCCTCTACCGGCCGCCGGCCCTCACGCAAAACTATGCGTCCCATCTCATCTCGAGCCTTATCATTCACTTGCTTCACGAGAGACACATTCTTTTATCTTTATTAGTGTGAAAGCCCACCCATTAATTCATTTATATTATCACTTAATTAAACTCTAGGTAGGTTACTCCTCGGGCTTCCTTTGTGTGCCGGACTTCACAAAGAGCCACTCTCCTATTGACAACACATAAGGCACGACATCACAATAACTAAACAAATATAAACTCTCCAATCCAAGGAGAAAATAAAACAAGGAACTCACCTTATACACTGAGGAAACCAATTCAAATACACACTCCTTCCAAAGGAGGTACACTCATTACCCACTCCTATTTCCTAGAGGCACAACTCGCCTGCGGTTCCTGCAATAACATCATAGTACAATACATCAAGGCGATTAACAAAATGAACCTCTACACAAAATATCCCACTCTAGAGCACTTCTCTGGAAGACTTACATAGACCCCTTAACCCCCATTTGCCTGACATAGAGAATAAAAGAACATGATAGAAAAGCATTCCAGGCAACTCAATCATTTACACGAGTACACTAGTTTTCTCCACTAAACTATATTGAAGGATTTTAAAACAAGTTCGGCTATAATTTACTACAGAAGATTCGAAAGTTATAAACACAAACAAATTTTCAAACATAACTTCATTCAAACAATGTTTTCAAAAACATAGAAATCAGATTTATCTACAGACCTACGAAGTATTAATAATATAAAAAGGGGAAAACCTGGAATCCTGTGTCTGAAGGAGAATCCCGCCTGTAACCTCCTCTCGAATTTCTACTGTAACCCCTTCTTCGACCTTCTTCCTTCAATGTTCTTCTGAACAACCTTCTCTTTCCAAACTTACAATAATTTTTATTCCCAAACTACTCAAAACTCCAAAACTCTGTTTCTTATTTTTCTTTTCTAGATCTCAAAACACAGAGCAAAACTTCAACCAAAAAACTTCTGTGTGAATGATTTTCCCATCCAAATAATAAATCACTAATTAAAATCAATAAATCTTTTTCTGCTTTCTTTTCCAAAAAGCCCCCTTTCTTATTGGTTCTTTTCCAGCTTTTAAAAGCTCACCTTTATCTCAAATTTTAATTGGAATAATTTATTTAAACTTAGATATTATCTCCACAAAATTTCCTAATTTAATATAATAAATAAAAATAATAATATTTAATTACTCTCAACAGTATTAATTTAATTATAATTATTTGCACTTTTAATTAATTAAATCATTTTTAATTTATTATATATTTAATTTTAACATCTTTCTAACTCTTAATTAAATCAAATAACAGTGTAACCTTAATCAATTATTTTATGCAATACGATTAATTAATTAAACACTACCCAAGAATAAAATAAATACTCAACAACAAAACTACATACAAGACAAGACAAGACTTCAATCAAACACAACTCACAACAGACGACGGACCTGGGACGGGGACACTTCCAAGCCTACTCCCTTTTTCAACTTTTACCCATTGGGTTAATTTATTGCTCGCCCTGTCCTGCCGAAGCAGGTGGAATCGAGACTTATTCCTGCAATCCTGCATCCAAGCAAACGTCAAGTAGCACATGTACATATATACATAAAATCAACATCCTATCATAAGAAGGAATTGCAATGTAGCAGGGCACTCATGAACGAGTGATGCTACACTGTCCTCTCACCTAATCTATTCTAACAATTATAATATCCATAATGAGCTAACATTTCTAACCAATTTGACATAAGATAATATGATATTAAACTACTGCATCTTAACTAATTATTAAACAATTGCATCATATAATAATACTGAATTACATAACATCACATTGGCATAAAAACATTAATGATAAATCATTTAAATAAACAATAATCCAACAATACACAAAATATCACAAATCATGCTAGTAATGTCATATCAACCGAATAGGTCCACTCAAGGAAACAACATCATCAAACTACAACCAACCAAATCAACCCTAATAGTATCATAGTATCAGCATATCAAGTTAACACATAGAAACTAATAAGTCTAAATAGGATGAGGGGTATTACACCTATAGGCAGATGTGGCATTCTTCGATAATAACCTCTCAATTTTTTTCATATTGAAACCATCTAAGTATACAAAAAATTAATGAATTATTACAAAAACCTATCAAAGGGTTTGAATATTGATGAGAGATTAAATTCTTTTAATGTACAACTCATTCACCTTTCTCAGTTATCTTTTGAATCTAATATTATATGTATGATCTATTATATGATACATTATGATATGGACACTGATTGAACATTGATTGTACTCTAGACATTCATTTATTTGATGAACATTGATGTACTTATTTGTGTAGATAGATTCATATGATGTGACACTGATTTATTTATTGATATGGATAGGATTCATGTTATGGATGAATAACATATGTGATGTTTATGATTCAATGTATATGTATGATTAGATATATGATGTATTTAATGTTATGTCTTTCAATATATGATACTAACCAGTGGTGATGTATGGTGCAACTACATGTATACTATGTGGATATTATTCTAAATAAAATATGTAATGTAGGATAGATATGCATATATGGTTATGAGTTCTAATGATATATGTGATGATGATGTATGCATTTGATTTATGTATGTCCATGTAAATGATAAATGTGTAATGTATGCAAATGGAGTAATATGTAATACAACTAAATATAATGGATGAATTTTATTATTAATGACACCACCTGATGGATTTAAATGAAGAATATAAAGTAATCTAAGTAAATATAAAACCATTGCATGTCAGCTAAATGACAACACATATGAGAAAATATTCTTAGAATAATAAATTCTAAACAACCTAATAGAGTCTAAATGATAATGAAAATGATTAAAGATGCTTAGAATAAAAAATCCTAAAAAAATTAATACAAATGAAAATTATATGAAAATGAGAAATGATGCTAAGATTAACAAATTCTAAAAATATTAATGAAACTAAAACAAAATGAAAATGATAGAATATGCTTATAAGAACAAATTCTAAACAAATTAAGGAAAACTAAAATGATATGAAAGTGATCAAGGATGCTTAGATGGTAGGTGTAAACCATAGTGTATCAACCAAAATTGAACCAAACTTAGTAGAAAAAGTGAAAGGGGGACACATTTTCACATTCTTACCCTAAGAATTAGGAAAGGGATAATGAGAATAGATATGAAAGATAGGAGGGTGGGAATGGTATGGTAGGATGTAGGAAAATATTTGAGAAATTTGGTATTATATATTATTCTTCCATGTATTAAGCACTTAATTTGATATAGCATGGGATACTATGTTCCAGGGTATGAGGAACCAAGGTGACTTCGTATCGTATGCATAGGATTGACACAATGAACAAACAATTTAGTCCAACATCCTACAAAGTCATAAAGGGATTTGGAGGGGCCGGTATTGGAAAACCACGAGCACAAGAGTATTCCCTAGCATAACACAAGATCATAATGGATCTTGGTGGGTATAAGATGAGGAAAATAGTAAATCACTATCACAAAAAAGCCAAGGCATGCCCCTATTTCTACCATTTGACACACACTATGATATGATGGATTGTGGTGAAATCGAGTGAGTATGGTAGAGAGCTAAAGAAAGATAATAAAAATATGAAATAAACCAAAATACCAAGAGACCTCAAATATCCTTTTCTGTGAGGATGGTGGGTGGATTGATGTGGTCTTGTATGAGGAATGATGTATCCTACAAATACTAAAGATGGGTGGGATAGATTTTAGGATTTTTATGGCAAAGGATAGTCAAGGTAACAAATATTCTAGGGGAGCTAATATATTTTATCAAAATTCTAGCTTGATAATGGATCTTCATGACACAAAAACACAATAACGAGACCTCATGACCAATATACAATGATGGTCCTAGATCATGATACCAGATTGGCCTTATATACACTATATACAACTAATGATAGTGAGAAAAATATTGATCCATATCCACTAGAGGATGGAATCTTTATTTACTTTTATGAGATCATAAATATATTTAGGGTAAAAGTTGGAAGTTGGGTCCATGAATAGGAGAAGTTTTAGCCAAACCAAAAAAAATCACAAGAAACACATACACGATTTAAAAAAATGCATACACGCTTTGAATAAGATAATTGAGCCTAAATCCAAATGCGTATGTGTTTAGATTCGGGTATGCACCCTAAAATGTGTATGCGTTACAAAAAATGTACGCGTTTTATAATCTGTACACATTTTATAACATGTACGCATTACTTAAAGCTATTTAATTTTTTAAATTAATGGTTATGTTATTCATTTTCTCACTTCATTTTTTTTGCGCACCTAAGGGAGAGCTTAATTCGCATACGCATCTCTAAGGGCCTTGTTCAACTAAATTTTCACTACCACCTCCTCCCATTCACACAACCAACCTCAGCGACCTCCAAGTTGGTTGAATTTTTTTTTTTTTGGCTTTATATCTTGCATTTTTGTGTTGTAATTGATATTTAGTTTTTGTTTGTTTTGTTTGTTCTATGTTTAATATTTTATAGTTTTTAAATTATATTTAAAACCAAAAAGATCAACCAAAACAAATACGTCAAATTGTAAATTGAAAACCGTAAAAACTAAACCTAAATTAACTATAATTTAACCTAAATTGGACACATTTAACTTAGAAATTAAAACCCTAAACTCTAGGTTCCAAAAAAAATAGACCTAAAAACTAAAACCCTTAACCTAGGACTTAAAACCTAAAACCTAAACCTAAAACCCTAAACCCTAAAACCTAATCCTAAATTAGATTTATAATGTCTAGATTTGTTGTCCTTTTACTAGCCCTGAAATCACACATAATCCCTAGATAGGTCTATTTATAATGTCATAAAATTATAATCCCTAGATAAGTCTATTCATGCTTAGGTGCACAACAAAATGATCAGGTCACATTTAAAAAAATTTAGCTAACCAAACATTAGGATTGTAAGTTTTTTATTATACTTATCTTTCTTATTCTCATTGACAATCATTTTTGTGAACTACTTACTAGGGGATGTGAGACTAATAGTTTCATCACACTATCTAAACCTATTTATTTTTATTAGATTTTTTAAGATATTTGCAACATTCTTCATATTGTCAAATTTATCTAACATTGCTCTCCCATCCCCACCACATCATAAAAAATGATACTTTACATCAACATGCTTCATTTATATATATGAAATTTTAGGTTCTTTTCCAAGCTAATGGTACACTAAATATTGTATTAATTTCTAACTACAAAAGGACCCAACCAAACATCTAAAAAAAAGCTATAAATATGAAGTTAAAATCCTTAAAGACGAGAGTAGCTACAACATACTTTTTCATTATAGTAGATATAGAAACCACAACATGCTACTCACTCATCCAATTTATTGTACCACTAAACAAACTAAACACAAACACTAGTTGACCTCCTACTATCTACATCTCATAATAAATATAATTTAATAAATATCTAAATCTCAAATAAAATTTCAAGTGCTTCTAACCTTTCTATGATATAAGTCACCCATTGTACCATTTCCCCTTTTTACAAGAAATTGTAACCTTTAGGTTGCAAGTGATTTGTAGTACAATACTGTCAATTTATTGCAAGTGTCCTATAGTACCTCCTTGATAGAAAATATAATACTTTGTAGTTACCCACAAATACATGTTAAGAATCTCTCAATTTATACCATTACAACACCTTTAAAAATTATTTCAATCTACACATAGATTCACATCCACCTTCTTTATTACATTAATTTACAAATTCTCACACATAGATGCCTCTTGATAAAGGGACCCTTACTATTATATCTTGAAGGAGATCAATAACTTAAGGACCACTAATAGAATTCATAGGTGGGTTCTTATCCTTCCCCTCATTCCCACTTTGATGAGTGACATGATTCCTAGGAGGCATCTTTCATCGAAAATCAATGCATAGGTTAGGTCGTACAAAGAATCATCTAAAAAACATCACTAAGGAATTCA
>VDFB02162244.1:22978-45422 GCA_007258455.2 Sequoia sempervirens | reverse complement strand
AACAATCACCCTAGAGAATATTCCTATTCATTGTGTTAGCTGAGAAAAGTTGATGTAGCAACAAAATCCATAAGAATCATGTGCCAAGACTGCCACCAAAGAAAAACTGGAAACCGTTGTAACTGCAACAGCTTATTTGCCAACCATTAGCAGCCCACTTCTTTTATTCTTCCTCAGTTCAATCTTTAGTTACCCATTTTTGATATTCTTCCTCAGTTGGCCAGTCAAAATTAATTACCTCATTTACCTTAGCATTATAAGGTGTATATTTAACCACTACCTAATTTTCATCTCTTTCAAAAGATTCCAAAAATGAGCTGGTGCTAATGATTTTATCCATATAGCTCACCAACAAATCATAATCTGAGTCATCACAAATTAATTTAATTTGGTCATTGATAACCTCATTTGACTGATCTTTCCATTGCTGGAGTGATATGATATTCCCATGCTCATCAATTATATTAGGTAACAATGTGTTACCCCAATCATCAAAATTCTTCACCAATTCCTTGATCCTCCTACTCAAGTCATCTCGTAAGGTATGAAAACCTTGCAATGATTTTACTAACACATGAGTAGGCTTTAATGATTGGGGCCTATTATTTGTATCAAACCTTGAGGCTTTATACATTATACCCAAATCACTGGCCCTAGGGATCCAATTTTAAATTAGTGGTATCACTACCTCCTAGTCCTTATCTATATTCTTTATTGCATCAAATAATAAAGAATATAAAGAATGTATAGATGATAATCTATTATCAACCTTTTCATTTAAGTGCCTCAAGACATCAGTGACAATCTCCTTTTGCTTTGAAAGAGATCCCTCCTCACTTACCTTAATAATGCATGTAATTCTTCAATTTTATGCATGAGTTGCTTCTTTGTAGGATCGAAAAAGCACTTTGTTTCTTCATCAATTTGTTCTAAAGGAGGGGTGAGGGAAGGATTCTGACTAGGAGACCTTGCTATGGAAACAATTGGAGAAGCAAGAGGCACTAACCCTGATGTGGAAGGTAATGAACTAATTCCTGGAGCACTTGATGTCTCCCTAATCTATTTATACCTTAACCTATCCACCTCAGTCTGCAACTCAACATTCTTTTGCTGCATTTTTCCATATTCCTCAATCAAAAGGTTATACTTCTCCATCAGGCCCTTCTTTTCAGCCTCTTTTCTTTCAACAGTCTTTTGGGCCAATTTGGCCACATTCACAATTAGATTAGTGGCCTCAATGGTTGAGGTCTCTGAAGCTCTTTTTATTATTAACCCTCCTCTAAAATTTGGGTTAATATTTGTAACATTTGGCTTTCTCCCTTATGGGGCCAATGCCCAAATTGCCAAAGTCTCATACTCTTCACTGAAGGCAGAGTCTTGCAGTGCTTCCTTGACCTCTTCTTTAGAGTCTTGCAAAGGATGCTTGAACTTTAGAATATCATTAAATGCTATAGCATCTGTAATGTCCCATTCAAGAAGAATCAATACACTAGCCTGAGTCACTAGTTTTCTTCCTTCCTCAAGAGTAATGTTCATGAATTCTTCCATTAATTTAGCTTTCACTTCCTCATCATTCTCCTAGTCTGACCTATCATGTCTCAACTCTCTCCTCTTTTTACATTTATCTTGATATTCCTCAAACTTCATCCTCCATACCAATTGCAAGAAGACGGGAGTTTTTATAAATGCATCATCATCAAGAAACTCCTTACATGCCTCCATTCTTGCATCTTGTACACATTTTCCTTTCATATCCAAATCGGATAAAGCCAATTCAACTAACCTAGGAGGGGAAGGCATACCAATCTACATATCTTGATCAGTAACAACAATCTCATCCATCACATCCTCTGGTGGTTGATTAGTCCTTTGCCTCTTAGGGCTTGGTTCAGATGGTGGTGATGAAGAACTATCTTCTGGTGATGATTCCAGATCAATAGTCTTAATTGCCCTAGGTGTTTTGAGCTTTGTACCCGGCCGTGTAGGTAATTTCATTATTTGTTTACCTTTTCTATCCACTTCTTCTTCATCACTGTTGTCATCTTTTTTCCTCCTATAAATGGGCCACCTTTCTATAGGCTGGTATGTTGGCCTTGTTTCCATTGGCCTGATGGCTTGTTCCTGCACACCCTGACTCAATTCCAAGTTTATCTTCTTGGTCCTCAAGATGCCCATAACTTCTTTAAAGTTACCCATCAGAAAATCAATTTTCTTATGATGTGAACTGAACTCCAACAATGGATCATACTTTGGATCCATTTTGTAAAAAATATCTAATAGCTTATCATAAGCTATCCATTTCTCCTTGTTCAACTCTTACCTATTTAGATCAAATTCATTTCTAATCAGGTCCTCAGGAATGTTGAACTCATGCACAAACTTGCCACCCTTTATTCTCTATTTGAAAAGGGCAAAGAAGCCCTCGGGATCATGTTGCCTCTTTGGACCACACCTTAAGTGGTAATCATCAAAGAATTTTCCAAAGTGTACCCATTCTCCCTTTGAATATAAAAAATCAAATACCACTATATAATCTAGGAAAAAGGTTCCCTTACCCCTCCTAGTGAGGTTATCCTCATGGATATAACCTATTTGCCACATAACCTCTACAAATCCCACTCTTGGTGGCATATTGTATGGCAGTATATGGGAGGTTCCTTGAAAATTGTATACCCTCAAAATAGTGTTGATTGGGTATGGAATAATGTCACCCCAAATATGGTAGAGTTTTAATTCTGGCCTACTCCCCTTCGGTCTGAGGAAATCATGCAATTCCTCAGGGATCCTAGGTACATTCACCATCAATCTGGCCCTTAATCTGGAAGCAAATCAATTATCAAATTACACATAACTAGTGCCTTCTTTATTACACGATAAGTCTATAGTCCATATTTGTATAGGAAATCTTTCTCCATCAACAAATTGCCTTAATTCCATCTTCTCAGAAAAGAAGTCAGCATTCTTGCACAAGAACATATGCATCAACATAGAATACCAAAAGAATTGAGTGCCTGTATCATTCTGCTGCAACTTCGACAACCCTTCATGTATCCTTTCAGCCAAGAAGGAGGCAAAATTATATGTCACAGAGAAATTGGGGTGTTGTATTTGCACCCCCATGAACATGTAGGCAATGGGCATCACCGTGCTAGGATTGAAACCTAAAATCTGGGACAATGAATAAAAAGTGGCCAAGAAATTATTTGCAAAGCAATTTACTCTGAATGGTTCTTGGTCACTAGGGCTAATATGAAATCCTGAACCCCCTACCCTAGCTAGATGAGGTGGAAGCAACTTAGCTTTGAAAAGAGACTTTAATTTTCCATATTCCTGCTTCATTTCCTCAAGATTGATAGGAACCAAGTATACACTCAGCTCACTCAAATAAAAAACCTATTGGACCTCTTCTCTGTTAATGCTTAATAGAACCCTTCCATCATTGTCCCTGATTACCCGCGTAACAAGGTCATATCTCACAGCCACAACCCTAAGCAAATCTATATCAAGGAACACATTTGGCACAACCAACTTCCCCATATCATACATCCAGCTATTTGAGAAGGGGTGAGGCAAATTCCTTTGTCCATACCACAGTCTAAATATCTCCAAACCTGTAAGAGGAACCCTAGCATCAGCTATATTTGAACACTTATATACCAATCCCTCCCCTAGGATTTTTCCTTGCATCAAAACCAACCCCTTCTTCCTATCATTTGCTAACAATGGAAATTGATCCAAGAAATCATCATATAGGTTCCTACTCAAATAATCAATTTGGCCAGAGTGTTGCTTTGGAGGTGCCATCTTGGATAAACTAGGGCTTACTATTTCACACTTCAAATAATTAGGACTAACCAGAAAATGAAATTACAGAATAAAACCCTACAATTCCCCACAATTCAATCAACCTATAGCCCTAAAACATTTATCAGCAAGCCCAATAACAAGCATATAGTAAACAATTTTTCAAATTCAAGTGCAAAATAACCAAGCGACACAGAAATTAACTCATGGCTTTGTGATACAATAAAAGCAGGAGAATTTTTTTTATTTCGATCAAATCATGCCACCAAGTGTCTCATCCGCCATTAAAGCTTACTCATGCGCTGCACGAACGAATCCAATTGTATTTGATGCTAATTTAAATATTAGTTGTCGATTTGTCAGTTTGATCAAATCATCGAACAATTTCCTTCTAAACAAGTTGACACAATCGCCAACATGGCAATAAGGGGTCCACCATACCATACGTTGCCAAGGAAATCCACGTGGCAGTCACCCGCGATATTGCAATCAGTAAATACCTTGCATCTTCCAATCACGCGATAGTGGGCAACCATAGATCCTGATCATCGGTGATCATGTTCCTTCAAAATAGTCGTCGGCTTTATCATTAACCATCTAGCAGCTTTCCCACCGAGATTATAACATCTTCGTAGATTTGAAACATGTGCATCTAAAGAACACTTTAGTAACCCATTGCATAACATATTAAAGCTAGATTAATTTACCAAGGTATTTCCCTTATTCCTTCAGCTTTACCAAATAAGACATGTGGTGGTCGCCCGAGATATCGTGACCAATAAAGACCTTGTGATTTTTGATCACGCGATGGTGGGCAACCATTGAGATCAAACGACAATTCATCAACGGTCATGCAAACTCATCCCCTTCAGCTTCATCAAATGGGACATGTGGTGCTTGGCTGTGATATTGCGATCAGCCAAAGCAGTGTGGTGGGGTCATCGCAGGATGGCGGGGAATGACTGAGATCAAACAATAGTCAATCAATGGTCACACAAATTACCGTCTGCAAAATAAAATATTTATTAAAAGAACGAGGGGGACATCACTACGTGAATGATAAATGAACGACATAAGTTGTTTTAAAACGATGAAACACAGGGCCAACCAAGACTTTAGAAAAAATAAAATCCCGCGGAGGAAATAAAATATTAAGACCAAAGGGACCCAACCTTAGATGAAACGATGGGGCATAAGATGTTTTAGAGGCCCTCCAAAAGTAACAACGAAATAGATCCCACCCAAGGTGTAAGACAAACACTAGGATTTTACATGAAGACAAAGCTAAAACCCCAACCTTAGGATTTTCCCAAACACCATGAAATACCAGTGACATAAAGCATGACAGGAAAGGAAAACAATGAAAAAAATTTGAAGCTCCATCAAGAAGAGAGATAGAGGGAGTGAGTGAGTGAGAGAGAGACAAGAGAGTGAGATGGGGTAGGAGGGAGAGACTGAGATAGTGACTGAGTGAGAGAGAGAGAGACCCGAGAGGGAGGGTGCTAGGAGGGAGAGACTTGATAGAGAGAGGAAGGAGGGAGAGAGATAGAGGGAGACAGCAAGGGTAGAGGGTGGAGGGAGCCATGGCCGGAGCAGGAATGGTGGAGGGGAGGGATAGTCCACTTTTGGCCAAAAAGTGGGTGTTTTTCCTGATTTTTAGAATCTGACACATTTGACCTTAAAATTTGAAGCACTTAGAGATGAAATCTTTAAAAAAGTCAGTAATCATAAAATGTAGTGCTCAAAGTCTAGTTTCCAAATATGAAATTTATTTCAATACCCAGATTGTAATAAATTCTAGTTTTAATAGGCGTTTCTAAAACCATTGTTTAAAAGTCATTTTTACCATACCATGCAATAATGTATGACATCCATTTTCAATCTCTAAATTATCGTATTTTCTAAATCCTTTTGGGAAAAGCTTGGCGACCTCACTGAAGCTTCTTTGTTCTTATATTTCGTAATTTTTATTGAATATTTTTTTTTGTTAATTTTTTATTAGTCAGATTTGTCGTTTTGAAAAATTGTCGTGTACAACATGCATAAGATGACCTAAACTTATCATTTTTTGATTTTTTTTTAAATTGAAAATAATTGTTTGAAGTTTGTTCTCGTGCAATCCGCTTGTCAAAATGTTATGTTGATCAAAAGTTATTAAAATAGTAAAAAACCCTGATATTTAAAGTTTATGGACCAATTTTATTAGAAATTAATAGAAAAATAGAAAAAAAAATCCAATTGCAAAAAAAATTACATATTTAGAATCTGCATTGTTTCATCTAAAATGGGTTTTAATTTCGTCAGAAAATTTTGCAAAAAGGGTCATCAGCCATATGTCCAAAGTAGGTATTTTTCTTTGACATTGTTAGGACCTTCAACTTGCAGGTCAAACCAGGTTGAAGGCCTAGGTTCGTATTTCCAATGCTTTTCCCAAACCAAAAACCTAGGCAAACACTCGACCACAAAGCAAGAAAAAATTCAAATTTTAAAAAATGGGATCCCAATTATAAAACAAGATCCCGTTTATTAATAAATGGGATCACATCTTATAATCGGGATCTCATTTCCCACTCTATAATATTTGGATTGTTGTAAAGAAAACGGGGATCCCGTTTCCTGGCCAATGGTCCCCACATTCAATGTCGAAGAACAGGATCCCACTTCTTATAAACGGGATCCCAGTTCTTATAAGCAAGATCACGTTTATTTTATTTAAATATACTGCAAAAAATTATTGTGAAGTCTGCAACTTCACATGTACGGCTGAGAGCAGTAAAAGTAAATTATTTTTCATAAGTTATTGTATTTACAGGTGGTGAACTTGATTTTTAGTTGATTTTATCAAATGGGGCATCATCTACACCATTTTTGAAGTGGAATTGTGTTATTTTTGTGCTTGTTTGGAGGAACAAAAGGTTTTCAATTTGCAATATGGATTGAATTTTTCAAAGGAGGCATGAAGAAAACAATTTTTAAAGTGGAATTGTGGTAGTTTTCTACTTCTTTTGAGGAACACAAGAGGAAGAATTTTGTCCTAATAGGTATTCAACTTCCAATTTGGATTGAATATTTTGAAGTATTTCACTATTAACATTTATTTGTGATTGAGAATTTTATAATTATGGGAGATAAAGCTCGTAATAAGAGAAGGAAGACATTGACTCCTCAAGAAGTTGAAGCAAATAGAGAAAAAGAGAGACAAATACAAAGAGAAAGAAGAATGAAAATGAAATCAATGAATAATGGTGGAGCAACCAATTCAACAACTATTGAAGATGAAAACATTGAGGATACCATGGTTGTAGATGAATCTAATTTGCAAGGAGTCAATTTGGAGAAGAATATGATTATACAAACAAGTCCTACTATGTCTTCAAATCCCTCTTTAAATGTTATGGAGAATGTTTCAATATGCATAAATCTAGGTATGTCTTCAAATCCACATGTTAGTGAAATGGTAAATTTG
The DNA here is from genome assembly GCA_007258455.2 of Sequoia sempervirens. Lineage (NCBI taxonomy): Eukaryota > Viridiplantae > Streptophyta > Pinopsida > Cupressales > Cupressaceae > Sequoia > Sequoia sempervirens. The sequence continues at coordinate 38,152 of VDFB02162244.1, read as the reverse complement.
TATGTAGAAGTTTTACAAGATGTTGGACTTAATGATGTTGACATTGACTATATTCAGAGAGATGAAACTTTTATAGAATTTGTTGAAAACAAAAAGAAAAAATCTTTGTTGCAAATGAAAATCAAAATGATCATTTTCTTGAAAATGAAAACAAAACCCGTGATTTTGATGAAAATGAAAATGAAAATGAAAATGAAAACCGTTTTGTTGATGAAAATGAAGATGAAAATCTAGAATGTGATGTTGAATTTAATGAAAATACTTTTTTTAAAATTGGAAGTGGTGTTTTCGATAATCTTCCTAGTCAAATTTCTTGGAGGCAAATAAGAACACATGCGAATAGAATATACACCAAATTCTTTTATCATAAAAAAATTGCATTTCAATGTCAACTAATGATGCAATTGATGAGAATGCAAAAAATGAGGAAAGTAATGAAAAGGTTAGGCTTTTATGTTAAACCAAAAAGAAAAGATCAATCATTAAAACATGTTATGTCTACTGTTGCTAGTGCTATTCAATCTATTGGGAAAAATAGTCGATCTAAAGATAAAAACGCAGCAAAAAGAGCTATAACTACTACTATAGTTAATAAAACAACTTTGAATAAAAAGAAATGGTAAGCAATATTAGTGAAGTTTTAAAAAATAATATCCTAAAAAATTACTAAGATGCAAAAAGAAGAGAAAGTATAGAAAATGACCCTATCAATCAATGTTGGAGTTTCAGTGGATGATTACCGAGGTCTAATATAAAATTGAATGTTGAAATTAAATCTTTGATCAAAAAATATTGTCATGATAATACTAGGATTTCATCTAATGCTAGAGATGTTTTAAAATTAAGGGGGGGGTCCAAAGTTCATGATCCTCACCCAAAACACCTATTAGATACAACACAAACTGAATTTTATAGAAAATTTTGTAGCTTATTCAAGAAACACCGTAATATTAAAATAAGCCAAAGGTCTTTGAAAATGTAAACCGGTATATAAAATTAATAAGCAAATGTATTGTTGTTGTAAAATACATGTTCAATTTTGTTATTTTTATGATGTTTTTCGATATATACATTGTACCTTGTATACTAACATGATTATACAGGATTATGGTATTGATATGCCACCTGAAGCAATAAGAGAGTTTATTTCAGGTTTGTTTTGTGAAAATTCTAATGATAAATTATTTTATTTAAGTTCTTGTATTTCTGGACAATGGATTAACTGCGGAAATCTTTCATTTTTAAGAATTTGTTTGCATGAAAGTGTTGATCATGATTTTGGACAACAATTAGTAGATGCCAAAAGATTTAGGAATGTTCACTATTCTTTAAAAGATGGAAAAATAGGAAAGCGTTGTGATTTAGTTACAGAAAAAGTTAGTGTGCATGCATTTATGAGTGAATTTAAGAATAAAATTGTACCAAAATATGTCATGCACTCTAAACATGCTCGATGGCTTGATGGCCAATTTTGTGCATGTAGAAACACATTTCCAATTGGTACTATACTTTCAGTGGTTGATTTTATGGATAATTATACTCTCGCTCCGCAAGAGGAAATTCAATCTCAATATTATAATTCAGTGCAAGTAGCTATGTTTGTCCATATTATTTATAGACATGTAGATGATAGCACTGAGGATGATAGAAATTTTTTGAGGGAGTATCATTTTTATTTGAGTGACAATCAATTACACTCGTTGGAGTTTGTTCAATATTGTTTTAGTATATTTTATAGAAATTTAAGAGAAAAATGAATCCATATGAAAGAACACCTCCTATGGTTAGATAATTGTATGGGGCTATTTAAAAATGCTAGAATGTTCTACTGGTTAAGTAGGGTTCACAAGGAACTTAATGTCCAATATATATGGAGTTTTTTTTAAGCTAGGCATGGTAAAGGAGAACATGATGGAGTTGGTGCGTGTGTCAAAAGAATTCTTGCTAGAGAACAATTAAAATTTGAGGATTCAGTAAAATATAAAGATGCACGTGAGATTGTGGATTGGTGTAATAGAAGATTATTTGCACCTAGTTCGAGTGATTAATCTACAGTTCATCGATTCTTTTGGTTGGTGGAAGAAGAGAACATTGTATCTAGAGTTGATTGTGAGACAATCAGTGGATCTACTAAATGGAATTCATTTAGGAGTGTGACAGCAAGCACATGGACTATTTGGACAAGGTATCTTGTATGTTTTTGCTAGTTTTGTATCTCAAGAGATTGGGAAGCTTTTGAAAATACATAATGGGTTGAACAGTGGGAGAAAAGATTGTTGACACCTACAGAAGCACATAATCAATATGAAAGAACTATTGAAGAAAATGATCAATTGTTTGCATCTGAAGATTATGACTGTGTTTCAGACCTTGTACAAGAAGGTAATTTTAATTCAATTTATTTCATTTTATTTCACTTTATTAAGTTATTTTGTAATACTAAACTATTTATATGGATATGCACATGTTATTAAATCAATTTTTTTTGGCAAGACATGTGTATGTTGTTACTGCCCCTGAGGGGAATGAAGAGAAAACAAAATATTGGTTAGCTCTTTGTGTGGAAACTAAACATAAGTTGATAACACCTCGAGAAGATGATGATGGCTTTCATTATCCAACAGGTACGGTGATCCCCTTAAGACACCTCCTTAAGAAAATTTTGATAACAAGTTTTTTAGAACAAGTCTTTGATCCTTAAGAAAAATTTTGAGAACTTTATTTGATGGTGGTTTTGAACATGTTTTCTAATAGGATCGGTGGTGGTTGTTGGCACTTGGCTATGAAAATACCTAAAAAGAAAGAATGGTCTACCTACATTCGAAGACTGTGAAACACATAAAAATATTATATTACTATCTACATTTGTGGTGGCAACAAATATAAAACTAGAGCTAAGATCATGAAGACCTTCAAAAATTGCTATGGTCAATTTATATGGAAGAGCATGAGGCAATCATAGATGCATTGTAAAAAAGAGAGGATGTAGATGGTACAATGGATTAAGTAAATACAGGTAAATATAGTTTTGGTTTTATTTTGTCGTTTTAAATACATTAAATACATGTTTCAACATTGGTCAAGTGTGTTATTAGTTGAAATTGATTTAAATTGTCCTTTTATACATCCTTAAGGCATAATCACAAAAAGGATCTAGTCCATGCAAATTCAACCTAGACAACATGGATTACTTGGTAAAAACAAATAATTATTAGTTAAATTATATTTAAATACATGTTTTGATTACATATTGATATTGCTTGGACATTAATAGTTAAAATTGATTTATTGTCATTTTTTGTATCCTTAAGCCATCATTGCATTGATCTCATACTTTGAAACAAAAAGGAGAGGATGGTTGGATTCAACAGACAAACATGTGTGGAATACTTTTAAATGCGGGTACTTGAGTTTTGTACATATAGATAGTTTTATATAAATTAAAATATGTATGTTTTGATGATTTCATTGATATTGCTTGTACTTTTTGATATCAGGTGGTGTGAAGACCTACTACATTCTAGCCATGAGTTTGAGATGTTCTTGAGATGGCATATCCAAAATTTGTAAACATTGTTTTGAGATGACATATTTGTACATACGTACTTACATAATTAAACATACTCTATGTACTTCTATGTATCAAATCAATATTCTATATGTTTTGTTTGTTAAATGTGCATGTTTTCCTACTTTGAAACTTTATGTCTAATTGTATAATCACTAAATATCATGCATACATTATTGTTAAATCAATTATATCCTTAAGACATATTATGACCCCTTAATACATCCCCTTAAGAAATTTTATTATGACCCCTTAGGACATCCCCTTAAGACCCCTTAAGACATCCCCTTTAGACGTATTATGACCCCTTAGGACATCCCCTTAAGACATTCTATTATGACCCTTTAAGACATCCCCTTAAGACGTTCTATTAAGACCCCTTAAGACATCCCCTTAAGACCCCTTAAAACATCCCCTTAAGACATTCTATTATGACCCCTTTAGACATCCCCTTAAGACCCCTTAAGACATCCCCTTAATTAAAACATTCTATTATGACCCCTTTAGACATCCCCTTAAGACCCCTTAAGACATCCCCTTAATTAACACATTCTATTATGACCCCTTTAGACATCCCCTTAAGAGACATCCCCTTAAGACCCCTTAAGACATCCCCTTAATTAACATGTTCTATTATGACCCCTTTAGACATCCCCTTAAGACATTCTATTATGACCCCTTTAGACATCCCCTTAAGACGTCATTATTTGTTTTGACAACTTATAAATTAGTGTTATATTTTATTATTTATAGTATTTATTAATGCTTTTATTCTCTAATCTTCTATGGAATTGTTTATTTCTTAAAATTTAATCCTTTCTGGTATATAAATAGATTGCTTTTGTTTGTAAATTATGATTTATTGACTGATTATTGATTGATGTGAATTGAATAAGTTCATTGAGTAATTATCGCTATTTATTGAATGTACATATCATGTATGAAATCCCTAAATTTGCAAAGTATAAATATTAAAAATGTCCTATATTAATCCATGTATGAGATCACTAAATTTCACATTAATGTCCTATATTAATGTCTTGACTATGAACATAAAATGCATAAATGTACATGTGTAAATTAAAATTTGAAACAATAATAAAGTCCATAATTTATGTAATATATTAAGTGCATGAAACCAATATATTAAGCGCATGAAATAAAGTCTAACAAAGTACATGAGAAACAAGAAATATAGTACATGAAATAAACAAATATAACACATAAAATCACATGTTTGTAGGTCATGTATTGTCTCTATAATCAAGAGACCTCTTCACACCATGCGGACTATGTGGATGACCTGAAACACTCTGTATAAGAGAAAGATGAAATCAGATGTAAGACAATGAAAAATGATTTAATGACAATTTAATTTATAATCCATCATAAAATTAAATTACCATCATATCTACGTTTGGATGCTCTGGTGCACCTGAAGCAACCTCTAAATTCTCTAAATCAATCTATATAAACAAGACAAAGAAATTTGAAATTAGATGTACAACTCTACAATTAATTTTTTTTAATTCAATTTAATTTATAATTTATTATTTTTTAATTGCACCGTATTTTGAGGTTGTGCACTAGGCTCTTCTCCAGGACCTGACTATACATGCTCAACTACAAGATGTGTCTCAAGCTATAAAAGAAAAAGAATATGTAAAAATCTCATATTATGTATATATTCAATTTAAAATTTATAATTGACTTTAAATATAATAAAAAAATTAAATTACCATTTGATCTAGAACTTGCTCTACATGTCCTCCTAGTGGTGTAACTATGTCTGGGTCAAGGCTGAAAGTTGCACTAACAAAGTCCTACAAGATCAAAATTAAAGCATGTGCAATTGAATTAGGTATATATATGTATATTCAAGTTTGCACATTTTGTGTAGAAAGTTTTGTAAACAACCTGGAAATCAGTGGCCTCATGAGTAGCTGCAACATCAAATGTTTTCCCAATGCCCATTCTTATTGTGGTATCAACCTAGACATACATGTACATAGACATTTAACGCTTATAATATTTACAAGTGTACATGCATGCATTTCATATATCTAGTGAATTCAAAACTCATAAAATTGTAACTATACTAATGTAAACTTTAAACAAATTTACAATATGAATGTAACTGCCCCTGATCTATGACACCCGATAGTGGAGGAGTGCTTGACAATCCCTCAGGAGGAATCGACGTGGATTTCGATTGACTCGCCTAAACCAACATAAATATTTCAAACATATATGTGATTCAATTATAAATTTAAAACTCAAGTTAAATAATTTATGATTTCATATATAATTTTAAAAACTAAAATCAAAATACCCCATAAGGGTTGTCGAGTATGACCGGTGTCAATGTATGTACTCGTGGAACAGATGATTGCCCTGGCATCGTTAGTGTCATCTGTACACCAAAAAATTTGATTGCTAAAATGTATTGCAAACTTTTCTTTGATATATACAACTATCAAAATTCTTATAAAATGAATGTACATCTAGATGCATATTTATACCTGTGTCACAATGTCCTCAGGGTTATGGTCTACTATGAGGAACTCTACAAATGAACTGATGCGACCTGATGAACCACCAGAATCTCCCCGTCCACCTGAACTAGGTGTGGCATGATCAAGTCCATAGCATACTTGATGACAACTAGTACATATATGGGGGATGGGCCTCGACACTCCTGGAGCGGTACTCGGACCAGCTCCATAAAAAACTCCTCCATCATCATTGTCTCTATGCTCCACACTCGCTATCGTAGAAGCATGTTGATCAAGGTCTCTTGCAAGTGTACTAAGGGAACCTAATGTTGAGACTAGAGCTTGATGATGTACAGGTGCATGAATGGGAGGACCAGGAGCAACAACAAGGGGTTGCACATGCACGGGGCATCGAGGATCAACCCTTGCCCCTAATCTTTGTTGTGGCATGCCGCCACCAACACCCTGAAATGATCTAAAATCAAAATAATTGGGCTTTTGCCCCAAAACAAAATCTACATACAGTTTTCTCAAAAAATACAATGGGCACTCCCAATTAGCATGTGGGGAACTATCAACAACCATATACCATCAATCCCAAAAATGTACACTCATCTGCGGATGTATGCACCACCTCATGGATATTCTAGATTTGTTGGGTGGAATGGGTTGTCGAGTAACGGGGTCAAGAAAGTAGGGGGCTAGATGGGCTTTCGTTATTTTAAGGTCTAATATTTTTTTGTAAGAGAGATCATCAGAATAAAATTGTCTCATTTGTTCTCTCTCTTGCTGATGCCTATCAAGATCAAAATCGATCATCCTGATGGTATCAACAACATTTTGCATCGCATATGCAAAATGTCTCACATGTGGAGGAATCAATGCTTGACTCTGCATAGCATTGATTTGATGTTGTAAGGATGCAACTTGATCATTTATTCATGCTCTCAATCGAGCCTTGTCAGATGCGATAGGTGTTGGATGTGGCATATTAGGTGGAGGGAGAGGTGGAGGGGGAGGGGGAGGTGGAGGGGGATGCGGTTGTGGCTGAGGTGGTGGATTGATGATATCATCAATGTTAAAATAATCCATGATATGCTCGATTTAAATGTGCACCTGCATTAAGTCATACAAAATAGTCCATGTGCATACATATATTAAGATCATATATTTAATTGAAATAGGATGAGCAACATATATATACATTGATTGTTCAACTCAAGAGCATGTCCATACAAAATTCAAAATTAAATGTATGTACATGTACATTTAAAATAAAAAATATGATGCATAATTTGCATGTGTTCAAATCATTAAACTAAACTATGTACACATACATACAAATTTCAAAATTTAACAACTATATATGCAAATTTTTAATGCATGCACATACATACTAAACAATAAACTTGAAACATTCACAAAAGCTCATTTTATGTCTAACACACACACACACACACACACATATATTACAATTTTTCAGCAGGAGAAATCATGATCTAGTAGATAGTCTAAAATATATACTATTATATATTATTCATTATAAGTTCATAAATTCCACCAAATTCAAAAATCCATGTCACTAAAAATATCCATCTAGAACCAAAATCATAAATTCATGTCACTAAAAATATCCATTCGGAACCAAATTTATAAATTCATCACACAAAATATCCATCATTCACCAAATTTATAAATTCATAACTATTTAAGATCATTGTTTTAATTTATAAACTATTGTGGCTCTCTACTGCATAGATCTTCATTTCTTTGTGTTTTCCTTTTCAGAATCGGGAGTTTTCCTCTCCTCTAGCCATTGTCGATGCTCATCTACAATCCCATCCATAGCCCTGACAGCATCAACAAGGGTTTTCATCCTAGATGCAAACATCCTCACAGGAGTTGCAACACATTCTTCATTTTGAATAATGTTGATTTGATCTTGGATGGTTCTAACATTGGCATTGATTTGTGCTTGCAAACGAGCATGTTCATTAATTTCAGGTGGTGGAGGTGGGGGGTTACGAGGTGGAGTGGGTGGAGGTGGAGGTGAAGGTGGTGATGGATGGCGTGGAGGTGGATTGTGAATATTATTGAATGGATCCATGTGATATTTAAGATATGAGTGAACCTGCATTAGATTTGTAATTTCAAGATGTAAGATACATGTTTAGGAAGTTTTTTTAAACCATTCAATATAAATGGCCTTAAATAATTGAATAAAAATGATAAAATTATATGTAAGCCTCATTTATATGTCTAAGGCACATGTTACTTGAATGAAAATACAATTAACTATTAACATATTATAATCTTGTAGGATCTTATTATTGTTAAATTTGGTTGGGCCTTGGGCAACTTTGATCACCAAATTTTAAGAACTTCTTTGATCCCCTTAAGAAATGTCATATTGGGACCCCTTAAGAAATTGAATTATGATTTAGGGTGATAGGATGGCTTAAGGGGATCTACGTCTAGTGAGGTCCTAGGAGAAAATGACATGGCTCAAGTGAATAAAATTTGGTGAAGTTTCCCAACACAACCAAATTTCATTAAGAGCCTTTAAATAAAAAATGATGGCTTTAGGGTTTAGGGTTTAGACTTTAGAGTTTAGGGTTTAGGGTAATAGGATAGCTTAAGGGGATCTACATGTAGTAATATCCTAGGACAAAATTACATGCCATAAGGGAATGAAATTTGGTGGAGTTGCCTAAGGCAACCAAATTTCATTAAGAGCCTAATAAAAAATGATGGCTTTAGGGTTTAGGGTTTAGACTTTAGAGTTTAGGCTTTAGGGTAATAGGATAACTTAAGGGGATATATGTAGTAAGATCCTAGGACAAAATTACATGGCATAAGGGAATGAAATTTGGTGGATTTTCCTAAGACAACCAAATTTCACTTTAAGGTCCTGGGTAGGACAAAATGAATGGTTTAGTGTTTAGGGAACCTTTAGAATTTAGAGTTCAGGGTTTAGGGCTTACAAAACTTAGGGTAAAGTTTTGGTGCCCCTTGGAATATCTAATGAACTTGCAAGTTAGTGAAGAACATTTTCTTGTGGAATAGTTGATTGAGATCTACTGTTGTTTCAACTGACCAACCTAGATCATGATATCTCATTCATATTATAATCTTGCAGGATTTTATTATTGTTAAATTTGGTTGCCTTGGGCAACTTTGATCGCCAAATTTTAAGAGCTTTTTTTATCCCCTTAAGAAATTTCATATTGGGACCCCTTAAGAAATCAAATTACGATTTAGGGTGATAGGATGGCTTAAGGGGATCTATGTCTAGTGAGGTCCTAGGAGAAAATGACATGGCTCAAGTGAATAAAATTTGGTGAAGTTGCCCAAGGCAACCAAATTTCATTAAGAGCCTTTAAAGAAAAAATTATGGCTTTAGGGTTTAGGGTTTAGACTTTAGAGTTCAAGGTTTAGGGTAATAGGATAACTTAAGGGGATGTGCATGTTGTAAGATCCTAGGACAAAATTACATGGCATAAAGGAATGAAATATGGTGGATTTTCCTAAGACAACAAAATTTCACTTTAAGGTGTTGGGTAGGACAAAATGAATGGTTTAGTGTTTAGGGTTTAGATTTTAGAGTTCAGGGTTTAGGGTTTACAAAACTTAGGGTAAAGTTTTGGTGCCCCTTGGAATATCTAATGAACTTGCAAGTTAGTGAAGAACATTTTCTTGTGGAATAGTTGATTGAGATCTACTCTTGTTTCAATTGACCAACCTAGATCATCAAATCTTATTCATATTATAATCTTGCACGATCTTATTATTGTTAAATTTGGTTGCCTTGGGAAACTTCACCAAATTTTAAGAACTTCTTTGATCCCCTTAAGAAATGTCATATTGGGACCCCTTAAGAAATCAATTTACGATTTAGGGTGATAGGATGGCTTAAGGGGATCTAGATGTCTTGTGAGGTCCAAATTTAGTCATACTATAGCCTCATTGGTTCCATCTAGCTCTGGGTCAAAACTATTTACCCCTCTAATTAAAAAAAGTATCATGTTAAAAATGAATCAATCTATACATATCACAAAAATAACAATAATCTTAAATGTAACCCATACTCTAACCATAATAGAATGCTAAATGATCCCCACCCCTTACCATATCCTAATTGAATTGTAAACCTAATTGAAACTTAATTAAATTATAACCTTTACCTAATCTTAAATGTATTCCTATATTATATTATATTATATTATATTATATTTTATATTATATTTAAATTAATTTATATTTGTATTATAATTGTATTAATATTTATTATATATTCCTAATTGAATCTTAAGCCCAATCCTCATTAAAACCCCAAGTAAATTGTAACATTACCTATCCTTAATTGTAATCTTATATTATATTTTATGATATTAAATATTTATATTATTTAATATATTATAGTATATTAATATTTATTAAATATAATATATTAAATAATATAAATATTTAATTATATTTCTTTTATATGAATCCTCCTCCTATCTCTAAATTGTAATAATAGCATGTAGTTCCTCCAACCTATCATCATGTACCTCCTCCCTTTCCCATGTAATAGGTGTACCTTCTAGTTGTTAAATGGTTCCATCTTGGTCTCCTTATTGATGCATTTCTATCCGTCCACATAAATCTATATAGTATCAAAATATAGGTAATTTTATGGTTATTGAATCTCTCTTAATTGCTAAAGAATCCATTATGATTGAGGATGGGTGGATTATTATCTAGGATCACATCTTAAAAATCCTATAGAGGTCATGTGGTATGTGTTTCTTAATAAATATATTCCCATACAAACCTCTTTCCATGTATTATCAACTCTCCTATATAATAGACAACTTACTAGATTTAAATTTCATATGATATATATGTACTTAAGTGTTTCAATTGGAATTGCTATAATTATACTTTTATGGCATTCTAGATATTCTTAATAGTTTTCATAAAAATCTACCAAATAGACCCATTCTTGAAATTGAACCTACATAATTTTAGGTATGTCCAATGAAAGAAACTTTACCTATAGCACTCTCACTCGTGCTCTCCTATCTTGTGGATATAATAGAATAAAGTTTTCTTCCAATGATTTAGATCCCTAATGATCATGTCTAAGTGTCATAGAGAGTGATCATCCACTCTTCATAAACTTGTAGAAACCAAAAGGTTTTATATTATGTGTTCAAATAAGTGAAAACATTACAAAAAGCTCTACTAAATGGTGACAACAGAGGGTTTTGTAAGGCAACCAAATTTCATTTTAAGGTCCTAAGACAAAATTCAAATGCTTTAGTGTTGAGGGTTTAGATTTTACAGTTCAGGTTCTAGGGTTTAGAAAACTTAGGGTGAAGTTTGGGTGGCCCTTGGCATAATTTAGACTTGCAAGTTAGTGCTAATTGGAATCGATTGTACGTGCTTACATTTACAAATTTACAAACAAACATCAAGATAAACTTTATGAATTTTAACTATTCTTTAACATATTGTTTTCTAATCTAATTATAATTTAACATTGAAACTAAAGTTTAACATATCATTTTTTCCATACAATGCAAATAAAATTTAAAACATTTAAGCAATGCAAATGATTTTTTTTGAGCTCGAAATTACCTAGTTTTCAAAATCAAAATGATTTGTTCAATTTCAATTTAGGGTTTTAACAAAAAAATTGTTCCAATTCAATTTAGGGTTTCAATTTCTAAGCAATTAGGGTTTTTAATGCAATTTTTTCTTTTCAATTCAAACTAGGGTTTTCAAATTCATTTTTTTTCATTTGATTTGAATTCATGGTTTCAAAAAGCTTGATTAAGGTTTCTAAATGCAATTTTTTTATTTCATTTCAATTTCTAGGGTTTGAGATGCAATTTTTTTTTGTTTTGTTTCAATTAGGGTTTTCAAAATTCAATTTTTTTTGGTTTAATTGAACAATTTAGGTTTTGAAAGTTAAATTTTGTTTGTAAAACATAATTCAAGGTTCATTTTTTCATTTTTATTAAAAAACCTTCAGGTTTCATTGCATTTTTTTTATCTATTTTTACAATTACTCATTTCTACTATAACAGGAAAAAAAATGCTTAAAACGTGAAATAAATTAAAAAAAAATGCCAAATTCACTTATTTTCTTCACAATTTCAATTAAAAATAGAAAAATGCAAAAAGGGGGGGCATGTGCGGGTACCTGTAGCTGTTTGTGGGGGCCGCTGTCGCCACTATTCGGGATCTTGTCCACTGTGTAATGAACTGTGTTTATTTTTAAAAAAATAAATAGCAATATAAAACGGGATCCCGATTTGTAGTTCATAGTAATCAGGATCTCGTTCCTTTTCCATCGATTCAGAATCCTATGGGAAATAGGATTCCAATTTTTAAAAAGTGGGATCCCATTTTATGTCAAGCTCGGGATCCCGAAGCTGAATGGGATCCTAATTTTTAAAAATTGGGATCCCGTTTGTTAAAATCAGGATCCCGTTTTATCAAAGCCAATTTCAATTTTTTGGTTAAGGCAAAAACTTCCGTGTTTTGTGGACTCAACTTTGTGCACTTACCTGGGAGAGACATAGAGGGAGTGAGTGAGTGAGAGAGACACCTGAGAGAGGGAGAATTGTGGGAAATTGCAAAGTTCTATTATATAATTTCATATTTTGTTTAGCTTTAGTCTGTCTAAGGTTTGAGATAGCAAGGAAGCCCTTGTTTACTCAAGATGGCACCGACAAAGCAGTATGCTGGCCAGATTGATTATTTAAGTAGAAACCTATATGATGACTTCCTAGATCAATTGCCCTTGTCAACAAATGATAGGAAGAAGGGATTGGTTTTGATGTGAGGAAACACCCTAGGGGAGGGATTAGTGTATAATTGTTCCAACATAGCCTAATGGAACACTAGATCTTTGCTCATGCTTGGGAAACCTTTCACCAAAAGATGTCATGAATGCACCTTACCCAAAGTATGCTTTAGGACCTCCATGCATACAAACACAAGGATTGTCACTTATCATCTTGCAGCAGTGGTACCTAAGATGGGGGTACTACCCCTCCCTTGGACATTGCTCTCTTCTTACAATTGGATATATCAGTCCTCCTTTTGATTTTGTCAAAAAGATATGAAATGATTTTTAAGCAATGCTTTATTGGGTCAATGAAATCACTAAAAGTCTAGGACTTGTCAAATGAAGGTATATTATTCACACCTATCCCTTTGCTATTCACTTGTTAGGACTTAGTAATGGCTATCCAAAGAGAAAATGAGATAGTGGCAACAACCATTTATATTATTTATCTCACTGCAATCCGTTTCATGGCTATAGTCATGTTGTCACCCAGTGTAGATTTATTTTTTCAAATTCATAGATAACCTTTAATGGTACTCCTCTTATTCATGACTATGCTTTGTTCCCTTGAAGCACCATGATTTATGATGGTTTTTATGTTGAATATCTTCATTAAAACACCCTTGTGCAAGTATATGCCTTCACTATTATAGCCTATTGCTGGAATGGATGATCAATGCTATGAAAAGGTAAAAATACAACTATGCTTTGCTTCCTTCACTACTTGTTGTTGATTGTTCATTGTTGTTCATATGCACTTGTACCATTGTAATGCTTGATGTCCTACATGAACTTGCATGGTTGTCTTGTAGCATAACCTCATAGTTGTTGTTCATATACACTTGTACTATGGCCTTGGCTTCCAAAATGAGACCTCTCCTGAATCATAATTGCTTAATTGTCATTTGTAACTTTTTGTTTCTTGTATGCAATCATGATCCACATTGGATCAATCATGATGACCAAAACCCCTACATGAAAGGTTATGAGCATAGCAATTGTATCTTGATCACATGATATGAGGGTTCCATTACTGTCATAAACCTCTTGTAATGACATGTTTTCAATAGGCATATTATCTGTGTCAACTAGAGTTGATGTTTCTTGAATGTCTTTTCCTTTTATGCCTTTCCTTAAAACATCATGCATTGAATGTTATCTAGCAACTTGTTCGCCTAATGTTTGATTATGAAGGCCTTGAATAGAGCCTTGTGCAACTTTAGATTTTTTTTTGTTTTTGTCCTTCATGGGACCATTGTAGCATGCATTGTTGGTTGTCCTTATCATTGACAATGACCTTTACCTATTGCATTCACTTTCACTAGTACACCCATGAATGAATAATATTAATCCCCTTTGATCTTGTAGCTCTTGCAAAGGTGTTGTCCTTGTACTTGTATCATGACCTTGATTCAACCATTTCTCTTCTTTTGTTATGTGTAATAAATACACATAGTCTCCTCATTTTATCTTTATTGGACAGCCACCTGTCACATATGTGGGTGACCAAACAACTCACCTTCCTATGTGATGTGTGACTGTCCAATAGGGTTATGGTGAGAGGGGATTGACAACAACTTGAAATGCTTCCTCATTGTTTAAAAGATGCATAATTGAACTTGATGAATCTATGAAGTCACTTCCTTTATAAACAAATCATGGATCTTCTTAAGAAGATTGAAGGACATTACAACACAGTATGTTGCATCTTTTGAATCTATCCTTTCATATCATGTCTTATGTTACTATTGTTTTATGGTATTGGGAAAATCCTAAGGTTGGGGTTTTTTCTTTTACTAAATCCCTCTATCTACCCATAACCCTAAACCCTAAACCCTTAACCCTTAAACCCTCTACCCTCTACCCTCTCTCTCTCTCAAGTCTCTCCCTCCCTACCCTCTCTCCCTCTCTTAGGTCTTTATCTATCTCTCACTCCTCCCCTCTGTGTGTCTCCCCTCTACCCTTAAACCCTAAACCCTAAACCATTAACCATAAACCTTAAACCCTTAACCCTTAAACTCTAAACCCTTAAATCCTCTACCCTCTACCACATATCTCTCTCCCACTCCCTCCCTCTTTCCCTCTCTCTCTCAAGTCTCACCCTCCTACCCCTTCTGCTTCTCTCTCTCTCACTCACTCTTATCTCCCTCCCCTCTACCCTTAACCCTCTACCTTTTACCCTCTACCCTTAACCGTCTACTCTTTATCTCTCTCCCACTACCTCCCTCTCTCTCTCACTGAATCCCTCTATCTCTCTCCCCTCTACC
>VDFB02162244.1:0-22878 GCA_007258455.2 Sequoia sempervirens | reverse complement strand
GTGTCTTATTTTATTAAATGAGCATTTTATTTTTTAAATGATATGCTTATAGTGGAGAGTTGTGATATTTTATTTGAAACAAAAAAATACTTATTTCACTTCTTCATGAATGTATTTATGTTTTTTTCATATAACATTTAGAGGTTCTCATGTGTTCAAGTATGGGTCCATTTTTTATCAACATTTGGTTTTTTCTTTATTTACATTTTGACTATTTATTTACAATATATAGTATAAATATGTGGTACTTGACTAGGTATTATCATCACGATTGAGTGGACGACTATTGGACCCCGCATGACTACTAGGCCCTCTCCCCTAATAAAGGTTTTTATTTTGTAGAGGGACAAGTTTGCATGGTAGTAGATCAATCGTCATGTGATCTCAACTGTTCCCTGCCATCCCACGATGACCCCACCACACTGTCTTTGTTGATCGTGATATCACAGGCTATCACCATGTGTCTCATCCAATGAAGCCGAAGGAATGATAAATACTTTGATGTGTCTTTAATACATTATGTCGCGGGTTACTAAAGTATTTATAAGATGCATGTGTTATAAATCAACGGAGATGTTATAATCTAGGTAGAAAGGTGCTTGATGGTTAATAACAAGGTTGGTGACTGTGTTGAACGAATAGGATTGCCGATAGTTGAGATCCACGATTGCCTGCCATCGCGTGATCAAAAGTTGCGAGGTCTTTATTGATTGCGATATCACAGGCAGGCACCACGTGGATCTCCATGGCAACAAGTAGTATGGTGGGCCCCTTATTTCCATGATGGAGACTATGTCAATTTTCTTTAAAGGAAACCGTCTGATGATCTCACCAAGGTGAAGGATTGACGGCTAATATTTGAATCTACATCAAATGCGATTAGAGTCATTCGTGCAGTGCACGAGTAAGCTTTAATGGTGGCCATGACATCTACTACCATGGTTTGATCGAAGTAAAGCAACTATTCTTCTACTTTTGGTATCACAAAGCATTCAAAACATCCTAAATGGGGAATGTCGGTAGATATGTTCTGTATAAGGATTTGATAAGTAGTAGTGGGTTAGAATACATGTTGATGAAATTGTAAAGCAATGTTCTCAAGGATCTTATATGTTAAGTGTTAAATCTATCATAAACCCTTAGATGTTTATGAATTTGACTCCCTCAATGGATATATGGCACTAATGTAAGTTGTACTAATTTGTATGGTTCAGTATTTTGTTTGTCTTTACCTAGCGCTTGCTACAAATTGCAAATCAATGACTATTTTACACTACAAAATGTGTTGTGATTATCTCATGCTCCAAATAGTTGATATTACTGATGAACAACCAATTTTATTTAGTATTATGCTATTATATTGAGCTATTAAATGAGATTATCTGTTGTTGTTAATGTTGTTTACAATAATGGTGCAAAGGTTGTAATGCATTAAGGGATCACCCTCTTGGGTCTTGCAGAGCTCAAAGTGTAGGAGGTCTTTAAAATCCTCGTCAATTGGTCCAAGTCCTTCGAGCTACCCTTGATTGGAATTGGAAATTCCATAGGTAAATTAGAATACCAACCTGGTTACAGTAAAAAAACCAATAGGTAAAGGGGAGAGAGATAGAGGGGTTCAATGAGAGAGAGAGGGAGGGAGTGGGAGAGAGATAAAGGGTAGAGGTTTAAGGGTAGAGGGGAGGGAAATAAGAGTGAGAGAGATAGAGAGGGAAGGAGGGAGGGAGTGGGAGACAGATAGAGGGTAGAGGGTTTAAGGGTTTAGAGATTAAGGGTTAATGGTTTAGGGTTTAGAGTTAAAGGTAGAGGGGAAAGAGATAGAGGGAGTGAGTGAGAGAGAGAGACCTGAGAGAGGGAGAGGGGGTAGGAGGGAGAGTCTTGAGAGAGAGAGAGAGAGGGAGGGAGTGGCAGAGAGATAGAGGGTAGAGGATGTAAGGATTTAAGGGTTAAGGGTAGAGTGGGAGAGACTTAGGGTGAGGAGAGCCAGAGGGAGGGAGGGAGTGAGGTGGAAGAGAGATGATAGAAGTTGGGAGGGTTTAGGGTTAAGGGTTTAAGATTTAGGGTTAGGTGAGAGGGAGAGAGACCTAAGAGAGAGGGAGGGTAGGAGGGGAGGGCACGAGGGGAGAGAGAGAGAGAGAGGGTAGAGATTAGAGGTTTAAGGGTTGGGGTTTAGGGTTTAGGGTTATGGGTAGAGGGAGAGATAGAGGATTGATAGGAGAGAGAGGGAGAGTGGGAGAGAGATAGAGAAATTACATAGGGTTAGGATAGAGAGGCCGAGGAGGGTTTAGGGTTAAGGAGTTTAGGGTTTAGGGTTAAAGGGGAGAGAGATAGAGGAGTGAGTGAGTGAGAGAGAGACCTAAGGGAGGGAGAGGGGGTAGGATATTGAAGATACTTGAGAGAGAGAGAGGGAGGGAGTGGGAGATAAATAGGAGGAGGGAGGGTTAAGGGTACAAGGTAGATGGTTTAAGGGTTTAGGGTTAAGGGTGGAGGGGAGAGAGATAGAGGGAGTGAGAGAGAGAAAGACCTAAGAGAGGGAGAAGGGGTAGGAGGGAGAGACTTGAGATAGAGTGAGTGAGTGAGTGACTGAGTGAGAGACCTGAGAGAGGGAGTGGTGCTAGGAGGGAGATACTTGAGAGAGAGAGAGATAAAGGGATGGTTAAGGGTAGAGGGTAGAGGGTTTAAGCATTTAGGGTTTAGGGTTTAGGGTTTAAGGTTAAGGAGGTAGAGATTGAGGGAGTGAGTGAGTGAGAGAGAGACCTAAGAGAGGGAGAGGGGGTAGGATATTGAAGATACTTCAGAGAGAGAGAGAGAGGGAGGGAGTGGAAGAGAGATAGAGGGAGTGAGTGAGTGAGAGAAAGACCTAAGAGAGGGAGAAGGAGTAGGAGGGAGAGACTTGAGATAGAGTAAGTTAGTAAGTGAGTGAGTGAGAGACCTGAGAGAGGGAGTGGTGCTAGGAGGGAGATACTTGAGAGAGAGAGAGGGAGATAAAGGAAGGGAGGGTTAAGGGTAGAGGGTAGAGGGTTTAAGGGCTTAGGGTTAAGTGTTTAGGGTTTAGGGTTAAGGGGAGAGAGATAGAGGGAGTGAGTGAGTGAGAGAGAGACCTAAAGAGGGGAGGGGTAGGATATTGAAGATACTTGAGAGAGAGAGAGGGAGGGAGTGGGAGAGAGATAGAGGAAGGTAGGGTTAAGGGTAGAGGGTAGATGTTTTAAGGGTTTAGGGTTAAGGGTGGAGGGGAGAGAGATAGAGGGAGTGAGTGAGTGAGAGAAAGACCTAAGAGAGGGAGAAGGGGTAGGAGGGAGAGACTTGAGATAGAGTTAGTGAGTGAGTGAGTTAGAGAGAGACATAAGAGAGGGAGTGATGTTAGGAGGGAGAGACTTGAGAGAGAGAGAGAGAGATTAAGGGAGGGTTAAGGGTTGAGAGAGACCTAAGAGAGGGAGAGGGGGTAGGATGGAGAGACTTGAGAGAGAGAGAGGGAGGGATTGGAAGAGAGATAGAGGGAGGGGGTTAAGGGTAGAGCATAGATGGTTTAAGGGTTTAAGGGTTAAGGGTTTAGGGTTTGGGGTTAAGGGTAGAGGGAAGTGTTAGTTTTTTTTTACAATGTAACCAGGTTGGTCTTCTAATCTACCTATGGAATTTCCAATCCCAATCAAGGGCAGATCGAAGGACCTAGACCAATTGACGAGGACTTTAAAAAAGTCTCCTACACTTCGGGCTCTACAAGACCTAGGAGGGTGATCCCTTAATATGTTTACAACCTTTGCACCAATATCATAAACAACATTAACAATAATAGATAATCTCATTTAATAGCTCAACATAATAAGATAATATCGAATAGAATTGGCTATTCATCGACATTATCGGCTATTTGGAGCATGAGATAACTACAACACAATCCTAAGGTAAAATAGTTCATTCATTTGCAATTTTTAGTAAGCTCTAGGTAAATATGAACAAATACTAAATCATACAACTTAGATCAATGTCATATATCCATTTTGGGAGTCAAATTCATAAGTATTCAAGGGTTTATGACAGATTTAACACATAACATATATGATCCCTGATAACATTGCATTGCAATCTCATCAATATGTATTCTAACCCAATACTACTTATCAAATCCTTATATAGAACATATCTGCCTATAATTCCATTTAAGCATTTTAATTATTCCCTTGAATTAAAGCTAAAATAAGGATCATACACACCACAACAATGAGATGAATGAAACAACCCTTAGTTATCTTATTAAAAATACAGATATGCATGTACATTGGAGAGACATGAGTTTGAATTTATCATTTCAACTCAAATGATAGTACTGTTATACAACATTAAATCCCCATGAATTCAAAACCTATTACAGAATGACTCAGAACCTAAATTGCATTTTCTAAAACCATCAAACTTTACAATTTGCTCTACAACTTCACCTAGACTCGACCCAAAATTATCTAACTTGCTAACCCAAACTTATGGCCTTGAAATACTTCTTATAGAAAATGAAGGAGCAAACAAGCATCGGGCTAGAAAGTACACATGTCACCAGCCAACTGGAATACCTGGTGACATTCCAAAAATTGTTACAACAACAATCACCCTGGAGAATATTCCTATTCATTGTGTTAGCTGAGAAAAGTTGATGTAGCAACAAAATCCATAAGAATCCTGTGCCAAGACTGCCACCAAAGAAAAACTGGAAACCGTTGTAACTGCAACAGCTTATTTGCCAACCGTTAGCAGCCCACTTCTTTTATTCTTCCTCAGTTCAATCTTTAGTTACCCATTTTTGATATTCTTCCTCAGTTGGCCAGTCAAAATTAATTACCTCATTTACCTTAGCATTATAAGGTGTATATTTAACCACTACCTAATTTGCATCTCTTTCAAAAGATTCCAAAAATGAGCTGGTGCTAATGATTTTATCCATATAGCTCACCAACAAATCATAATCTGAGTCATCACAAATTAATTTAATTTGGTCATTGATAACCTCATTTGACTGATCTTGCCATTGTTGGAGTGATCTGATATTCCCATGCTCATCAATTATATTAGGTAACAATGTGTTACCCCAATCATCAAAATTCTTCACCAATTCCCTGATCCTCCTACTCAAGTCATCTGGTAAGGTATGAAAACCTTGCAATGATTTTACTAACACATGAGTTGGCTTTAATGATTGGGGCCTATTATTTGTATCAAACCTTGAGGCTTTATACATTATACCCAAATCACTGGCCCTAGGGATCCAATTTTAAATTAGTGGTATCACTACCTCCTAGTCCTTATCTATATTCTTTATTGCATCAAATAATAAAGAATATAAAGAATGTATAGATGATAATCTATTATCAACCTTTTCATTTAAGTGCCTCAAGACATCAGTGACAATCTCCTTTTGCTTTGAAAGAGATCCCTCCTCACTTACCTTTAATAATGCATGTAATTCTTCAATTTTATGCATGAGTTGCTTCTTTGTAGGATCGACAGAGCACTTTGTTTCTTCATCAATTTGTTCTAAAGGAGGGGTGAGGGAAGGATTCTGACTAGGAGACCCTGCTATGGAAACAATTGGAGAAGCAGGAGGCACTAACCCTGATGTGGAAGGTAATGAACTAATTCCTGGAGCACTTGATGTCTCCCCAATCTATTTATACCTTAACCTATCCACCTCAGTCTGCAACTCAACATTCTTTTGCTGCATTTTTCCATATTCCTCAATCAAAAGGTTATACTTCTCCATCAGGCTCTTCTTTTCAGCCTCTTTTCTTTCAACAGTCTTTTGGGCCAATTTGGCCACATTCACAATTAGATTAGTGGCCTCAATGGTTGAGGTCTCTGAAGCTCTTTTTATTATTAACCCTCCTCTAAAATTTGGGTTAATATTTGTAACATTTTGCTTTCTCCCTTATGGGGCCAATGCCCAAATTGCCAAAGTCTCATACTCTTCACTGAAGGCAGAGTCTTGCAGTGCTTCCTTGACCTCTTCTTTAGAGTCTTGCAAAGGATGCTTGAACTTTATAATATCATTAAATGCTATAGCATCTGCAATGTCCCATTCAAGAAGAATCAATACACTAGCCTGAGTCACCAGTTTTCTTCCTTCCTCAAGAGTAATGTTCATGAATTCTTCCATTAATTTAGCTTTCACTTCCTCATCATTCTCCTAGTCTGACCTGTCAGGTCTCAACTCTCTCCTCTTTTTACATTTATCTTGATATTCCTCAAACTTCATCCTCCATACCAATTGCAAGAAGACGGGAGTTTTTATAAATGCATCATCATCAAGAAACTCCTTACATGCCTCCATTCTTGCATCTTGTACACATTTTCCTTTCATATCCAAATCGGATAAAGCCAATTCAGCTGACCTAGGAGGGGAAGGCATACCAATCTACATATCTTGATCAGTAACAACAATCTCATCCATCACATCCTCTGGTGGTTGATCAGTCCTTTGCCTCTTAGGGCTTGGTTCAGATGGTGGTGATGAAGAACTATCTTCTGGTGATGATTCCAGATCAATAGTCTTAATTGCCCTAGGTGTTTTGAGCTTTGCACCCGGCTGTGTAGGTAATTTCATTATTTGTTTACCTTTTCTGTCCACTTCTTCTTCATCACTGTTGTCATCTTTTTTCCTCCTATAAATGGGCCACCTTTCTATAGGCTGGTATGTTGGCCTTGTTTCCATTGGCCTGACGCCTTGTTCCTGCACACCCTGACTCAATTCCAAGTTTATCTTCTTGGTCCTCAAGATGCCCATAACTTCTTTAAAGTTACCCATCAGAAAATCAATTTTCTTATGATGTGGACTGAACTCCAACAATGGATCATACTTTGGATCCATTTTGTAAAAAATATCTAATAGCTTATCATAAGCTATCCATTTCTCCTTGTTCAACTCTTACCTATTTAGATCAAATTCATTTCTAATCAGGTCCTCAGGAATGTTGAACTCATGCACAAACTTGCCACCCTTTATTCTCTATCTGAAAAGGGCAAAGAAGCCCTCGGGATCATGTTGCCTCTTTGGACCACACCTTAAGTGGTAATCATCAAAGAATTTTCCAAAGTGTACCCATTCTCCCTTTGAATATAAAAAATCAAATACCACTATATAATCTGGGAAAAAGGTTCCCTTACCCCTCCCAGTGAGGTTATCCTCATGGATACAACCTATTTGCCACATAACCTCTACAAATCCCACTCTTGGTGGCATATTGTATGGCAGTATATGGGAGGTTCCTTGAAAATTGTATACCCTCAAAATAGTGTTGACTGGGTATGGAATAATGTCACCCCAATTATGGTAGAGTTTTAATTCTGGCCTACTCCCCTTCGGTCTGAGGAAATCATGCAATTCCTCAGGGATCCTGGGTACATTCACCATCATTCTGGCCCTTAATCTGGAAGCAAATCAATTATCAAATTACACATAACTAGTGCCTTCTTTATTACACGATAAGTCTATAGTCCATATTTGTACAGGAAATCTTTCTCCATCAACAAATTGCCTTAATTCCATCTTCTCAGAAAAGAAGTCAGCATTCTTGCACAAGAACATATGCATCAACATAGAATACCAAAAGAATTGAGTGCCTGTATCATTCTGTTGCAACTTCGACAACCCTTCATGTATCCTTTCAGCCAAGAAGGAGGAAAAATTATATGTCACAGAGAAATTGGGGTGTTGTATTTGCACCCCCATGAACATGTAGGCAATGGGCATCACCGTGCTAGGATTGAAACCTAAAATCTGGCACAATGAATAAAAAGTGGCCAAGAAATGATTTGCAAAGCAATTTACTTTGAATGGTTCTTGGTCACTAGGGCTAATATGAAATCTTGAACCCCCTGCCCTAGCTAGATGAGGTGGAAGCAACTTAGCTTTGAAAAGAGACTTTAATTTTCCATATTCCTGCTTCATTTCCTCAAGATTGATAGGAACCAAGTATACACTCGGCTCACTCAAATCAAAAACCTATTGGACCTCTTCTCTGTTAATGCTCAATAGAACCCTTCCATCATTGTCCCTGATTACCCACGTAACAAGGTCATATCTCACAGCCACGGCCCTAAGCAAATCTATATCAAGGAACACATTTGGCACAACCAACTTCCCCATATCATACATCCAGCTATTTGAGAAGGGGTGAGGCAAATTCCTTTGTCCATACCACAGTCTAAATATCTCCAAACCTGTAAGAGGAACCCTAGCATCAGCTATATTTGAACACTTATATACCAATCCCTCCCCTAGGATTTTTCCTTGCATCAAAACCAACCCCTTCTTCCTATCATTTGCTAACAATGGAAATTGATCCAAGAAATCATCATATAGGTTCCTACTCAAATAATCAATTTGGCCAGAGTGTTGCTTTGGAGGTGCCATCTTGGATAAACTAGGGCTTACTATTTCACACTTCAAATAATTAGGACTAACCAGAAAATGAAATTACAGAATAAAACCCTACAATTCCCCACAATTCAATCAACCTATAGCCCTAAAACATTTATCAACAAGCCCAATAACAAGCATATAGTAAACAATTTTTCAAATTCAAGTGCAAAATAACCATGCGACACAGAAATTAACTCACAGCTTTGTGATACAATAAAAGCAGGAGAATTGTTTTTATTTCGATCAAATCATGCCACCAAGTGTCTCATCCGCCATTAAAGCTTACTCACACGCTGCACGAACGAATCCAATTGTATTTGATGCTAATTTAAATATTAGTTGTCGATTTGTCAGTTTGATCAAATCATCGAACAATTTCCTTCTAAACAAGTTGACACAGTCGCCAACATGGCAATAAGGGGTCCACCATACCATACGTTGCCAAGGAAATCCACGTGGCAGTCACCCGCGATATTGCAATCAGTAAATACCTTGCATCTTCCAATCACGCGATAGTGGGCAACCATAGATCCTGATCATCGGTGATCATGTTCCTTCAAAATAGTCATCAACTTTATCATTAACCATCTAGCAGCTTTCCCACCGAGATTATAACATCTTCGTAGATTTGAAACATGTGCATCTAAAGAACACTTTAGTAACCCATTGCATAACATATTAAAGCTAGATTAATTTACCAAGGTATTTCCCTTATTCCTTCAGCTTTACCAAATAAGACATGTGGTGGTCGCCCGAGATATCGTGACCAATAAAGACCTTGTGATTTTTGATCACGCAATGGTGGGCAACCATTGAGATCAAACGACAATTCATCAACGGTCATGCAAACTCATCCCCTTCAGCTTCATCAAATGGGACATGTGGTGTCTGGCCGTGATATTGCGATCAGCCAAAGCAGTGTGGTGGGGTCATCGCAGGATGGCGGGGAATGACTGAGATCAAACAATAGTCGATCAATGGTCACACAAATTACCCTCTGCAAAATAAAATATTTATTAAAAGAACGAGGGGGACATCACTACGTGAATGATAAATGAACGACATAAGTTGTTTTAAAACGATGAAACACAGGGCCAACCAAGACTTCAGAAAAAATAAAATCCCGCGGAGGAAATAAAATATTAAGACCAAAGGGACCCAACCTTAGATGAAACGATGGGGCATAAGATGTTTTAGAGGCCCTCCAAAAGTAACAACGAAATAGATCCCACCCAAGGTGTAAGAAAACACTAGGATTTTACATGAAGAAAAAGCTAAAACCCCAACCTTAGGATTTTCCCAAACACCATGAAATACCAGTGACATAAGGCATGACAAGAAAGGAAAACAATGAACAAAATTTGAAGCTCCATCAAGAAGAGAGATAGAGGGAGTGAGTGAGTGAGAGAGACCTAAGAGAGTGAGATGGGGTAGGAGGGAGAGACTTGAGATAGTGACTGAGTGAGTGAGAGAGAGAGAGAGAGACCTGAGAGAGGGAGTGGTGCTAGGAGGGAGAGACTTGATAGAGAGAGGGAGGGAGTGGGAGAGAGATAGGGGAGACAGGGTTAAGGGTAGAGGGTAGAGGGTTTTTTAGGGTTTAGGGTTTAGGGTTTAGGGTTTAAGGGTGGAGGGGAGGGTGTGTGCAAGAAGTTGAGTCCACTTTTTGGCCAAAAAGTGGGTGTTTTTCCTGATTTTCAAAATTTGACACATTTGACCTTAAAATTTGAAGCACTTAGAGATGAAATCTTTAAAAAGTCACTAATCATAAAATGTAGTGCTCGAAGTGTAGTTTCCAAATATGTAATTTATTTCAATACCCAGATTGTACAAATTTAGTTTTAATAGGCGTTTCTAAAAACCATTGTTTAAAAGTCATTTTTTTTACCATACCATGCACATACGACATCCATATTTTGACTTAAATTAATCGTATTTTTCTAAATCCTTTTGGGAAAGTTTTATGCACTAATCAAGCTTGTTCTTGATATTTTTTTGTAATTTTTATTGAATATTTTTTTTGTTAAATTTTTATTAGGCAGATTTGTCATTTTGAAAAATCATTCATGTACGACATGCATAAGATGACTTAAACTTATCATTTTTTTTTTTTTTTTCAAATTGAAAAGAATTGTCTGAAGTTTGTTCTCGTGCAATCCGTTTGTCAAAATGTTATGTTGATCAAAAGTTATTAAAATAGTAAAAAACCCGATATTTAAAGTTTATGGACCAATTTTATTAGAAATTAATTGAAAAATAGAAAAAAAATCCAATTGCAAAAAAATTACATATTTAGAATCTGCATTGTTTCATCTAAAATGGGTTTTAATTTCTCACGAAAATTTTTGCAAAAAGGGTCATCAGCCATATGTCCAAAGTCGGTATTTTTCTTTGACATTGTTAGGACCTTCAACTTGCAAGTCAAACCAGGTTGAAGGCCTAGGTTTGTATTTCCAATGCTTTTCCCAAACCAAAAACCTAGGAAAACACTCGACCACAAAGCAAGAAAAAATTCAAATTTTAAAAAATGGGATCCCGATTATAAAACAAGATCTCGTTTATTAATAAATGGGATCACGTCTTATAATCAGGATCTCATTTCCCACTCTATAATATTTGGATTGTTGTAAAGAAAATGGGGATCCCGTTTCATGGCCAACGGTCCCCACATTCAATGTCAAAGAACAGGATCCCGCTTCTTATAAACGGGATCTCGCTTCTTATAAACGGGATCCCAGTTTTTATAAGCAAGATCACGTTTATTTTATTTAAATATACTGCAAAAAATTATTGTGAAGTCTGCAACTTCACATGTACGGCTGAGAGCAGTAAAAGTAAATTATTTTTCATAAGTTATTGTATTTACAGGTGGTGAACTTGATTTTTAGTTGATTTTATCAAACGAGGCATCATCTACTTCATTTTTGAAGTGGAATTGTGTTATTTTTGTGCTTGTTTGGAGGAACAAAAGGTTTTCAATTTGCAATATGGATTGAATTTTTCAAAGGAGGCATGAAGAAAACAATTTTTAAAGTGGAATTGTGGTAGTTTTCTACTTCTTTTGAGGAACACAAGAGGAAGAATTTTTTCCTAATAGGTATTCAACTTCCAATTCGGATTGAATATTTTGAAGTATTTCACTATTAACATTTATTTGTGCTTGATAATTTTATAATTATGGGAGATAAAGCTCGTAATAAGAGAAGGAAGACATTGACTCCTCAAGAAGTTGAAGAAAATAGAGAAAAAGAGAGACAAATACAAAGAGAAAGAAGAATGAAAATGAAATCAATGAATAATGGTGGAGCAACCAATTCAACAACTATTGAAGATGAAAACATTGAGGATACCATGGTTGTAGATGAATCTAATTTGCAAGGAGTCAATTTGGAGAAGAATATGATTATACAAACAAGTCCTACTATGTCTTCAAATCCCTCTTTGAATGCTATGGAGAATGTTTCAATATGCACAAATCTAGGTACGTCTTCAAATCCACATGTTAGTGAAATGGTAAATTTGTATGTAGAAGTTTTACAAGATGTTGGACTTAATGATGTTGACATTGACTATATTTAGAGAGATGAAACTTTTATAGAATTTGTTGAAAACAAAAAAGAAAATCTTTTGTTGCAAATGAAAATCAAAATGATCATTTTCTTGAAAATGAAAACAAAACTTGTATTTTTGATGAAAATGAAAATGAAAATGAAAACCGTTTTGTTGATGAAAATGAAGATGAAAATCTAGAATGCGATGTTGAATTTAATGAAAAAACATTTTTTAAAATTGGAAGTGGTGTTTTCGATAATCTTCCTGGTCAAATTTCTTGGAGGAAAATAAGAACACATGCGAATAGAATATACACCAAATTCTTTTATTGTAAAAAATTTGCATTTCAATGTCAACTATTTATGCAATTGATGAGAATGCAAAAAATGAGGAAAGTAATGAAAAGGCAAGCTTTTATGTTAAACCAAAAAGAAAAGATCAATCATTAAAACATGTTATGTCTACTATTGCTAGTGCCATTCAATCTATTGGGAAAAATAGTCGATCTAAAGATAAAAATGCAGTAAGAAGAGCTATAACTACTACTATAGTTAATAAAGCAACTTTGAATAAAAGAATGGTAAGCAATATTAGTGAAGTTTTAAAAATACATCCTAAAAAATTACTAAGAGCGGCAAAAAGAAGAGAAAGTATAGAAAATGATCCTATCAATTAATGTTGGAGTTTCAGTGGATGACTACCGAGGTCTAATATAAAATTGAATGTTGAAATTAAATCTTTGATCGAAAAATATTGGCATGATAATACTAGGGTTTCATCTAATGCTAGAGATGTTTTAAAATTAAGGGTGGGGTCCAAAGTTTGCGATCCGCACCCAAAACACCTATTAGATAACACAAACTGAATTACAAGTACCTAGAAGACCGGCAGCACACCGGTAATAATAAAATAGTCAGCGTCTTAAAGAAAATGTAAACTCGGTATATATAAAAATTAATAAGCAACAAATATATTGTTGCTGTAAAATACATGTTCAATTTCCTCGCTATTTTTATGATGTTTTTATATATACGCTAAAATTCGCACACAACATGATTATACGATTGCGGTGATGACATAGTCGTTCAGCAATAAGAGAGTTTATTTCAGTTTGTTTCAGGAAAATTCTAACGAGCAAATTTTATTTGCCAGTTCTTGTATTTCCTCAACAATGCATTAATGTGGGAAACCGCCATTTTCAATAATTTATTTGGTATGAAAGTGTTGACTATGATTTTGGACAACAATTAGTAGATGTCAAAAAGATTTAGGAATGTTCACTATTCTTTAAAAGATGGAAAAATAGGAAAGTGTTGTGATTTAGTTACAAAAAAAGTTAGTGTGCATGCATTTATGAGTGAATTTAAGAATAAAATTGTACCAAAATATGTCATGCACTCTAAACATGCTCGATGGCTTGATGGCCAATTTTGTGCATGTAGAAACACATTTCCAATTGGTACTATACTTTAAGTGGTTGATTTTGTGGATAATTATACTCTCACTCCGCAAGAGGAAATTCAATCTCAATATTATAATTCAGTGCAAGTAGCTATGTTTGTCCATATTATTTATAGACATGCAGATGATAGCATTGAGGATGATAGAAAATTTTTGAGGGAGTATCATTTTTATTTGAGTGACAATCGGTTACACTCGTTGGAGTTTTTTCAATATTGTTTTAGTATATTTTATAGAAATTTAAGAGAAAAAGGAATCCATATGAAAGAACACCTCCTATGGTTAGATAATTGTACGGGGCTGTTCAAAAATGCTAGAATGTTCTACTAGTTAAGTAGGGTTCACAAGGAACTTAATGTCCAATATATATGGAGTTTTTTTGAAGCTAGGCATGGTAAAGGAGAACATGATGGATTTGGTGCGTGTGTCAAAAGAATTCGTGCTAGAGAACAATTAAAATTTGAGGATTTAGTAAAATATAAAGATGCACGTGAGATTGTGGATTGGTGTAATGGAAGATTATTTGCACCTAGTTCGAGTGATTACTCTACAGTTCATCGATTCTTTTGGTTGGTGGAAGAACAGAACATTGTATCTAGAGTTGATTGTGAGACAATCAGTGGATCTACTAAATGGAATTCATTTAGGAGTGTGACAGCAAGCACATGGACTATTTGGACAAGGGATCTTGTATGTTTTTGCTAGTTTTGTATCTCAAGAGATTGGGAAGCTTTTGAAAATACATAATGGGTTGAACAGTGGGAGCAAAGATTGTTGACACCTACAGAAGCACATAATCAATATGAAAGAACTATTGAAGAAAATGATCAATTGTTTGCATCTGAAGATTATGACCGTGTTTCAGACCTTGTACAAGAAGGTAATTTAATTCAATTTATTTCATTTTATTTCAATTTATTAAGCATGTAATACTAAATTATTTATATGGATATGCACACGTTATTAAATCACTTTTTTGGCAAGACATGTGTATAAGTTGTTATCGTAGGAATGAAGAGAAAACAAATATTATTAGCTCATTGTGTGGAAAACCAAACATAAGTTAGATAACACTGAGAAGATGATGATGGCTTTCATTATCCAACGTGCACGGTGATCCCCTTAAGACACCCCTTAAGAAAATTTTGATAACAAGTTTTAGAACAAGCCTTGATCCCCTTTAAGAAAATTTTGAGAACTTATTTGATGATGGTTTTGGAACATGCTTTCCAATAGGATCAAGCAGGTTTGGCACTTCTGTCAATAAAAATACCTAAGAAGAAAGAATGGTCTACCTCGTGATTCAAGACTATGAAACACATAAAAAGATTATACATTATTCACATTTGGTGGTGGCAACAAATATAAACTAGAGCAAGATCATGAAGACCTCAAAAAATTGCTATGGTCAATTTCTATGGAAGAGCATGAGGCAATCATAGATGCATTGCAAAAAAGAGAGGATGCAGATGGTACAATGGAATAAGTAAATATAGTTTTAGTTTTATTTTGTCCTTTTAAATACATTAAATACATGTTTCAACATTGGTCAAGTGTGTTATTAGTTGAAATTGATTTAAATTGTCCTTTTATACATCCTTAAGGCATAATCACAAAAAAGATCTAGTCCATGCAAATTCAACCTAGACAACATGGATTACTTGGTAAAAACAAATAATTATTAGTTAAATTATATTTAAATACATGTTTTGATTACATATTGATATTGCTTGGACATTAATAGTTAAAATTGATTTATTGTCATTTTTTGTATCCTTAAGCCATCATTGCATTGATCTCATACTTTGAAACAAAAGGAGAGAGGAGTATACCGATTCAACCTACAAACATGTGTGGAATACTTTTAAATGCAGGTACTTGAGTTCTGTACATATAGATAGTTTTATATAAATTAAAATATGTATGTTTTGATGATTTCATTGATATAGCTTGTACCTTTTTTATATCAGGTGGTGTGAAGACCTACTACATTCTAGCCATGACTTTGAGATGTTCTTGAGATGGCATATCCAAATTTTGTAAACATTGTTTTGAGATGACATATATGTACATACATACTTACATAATTAAACATACTCTATGTACTTCTATGTATCAAATCAATATTCTATATATTTTTTTCTTAAATGTGCATGTTTTCCTACTTTGAAACTTCATGTCTAAGTGTATAATCACTAAATATCATGCATACATTATTGTTAAATCAATTATATCCTTAAGACATACATATGACCCCAATACATCCCCTTTAAGAAATTTTATTATGACCCTTAGGGATATCCCCTTAAGACCCTAACATCCCCTTAGACGATATGACCCTTAGGACATCCTCCCTAAGACATTCTATTATGACCCTTTAAGACATCCTTAAGACGCTCTATTAAGATCCCCTTAAGACATCCCCTTAAGACCCCTAAAACATCCCCTTAAGACATTCCTATTATGACCCTTTAGACATCCCCTTAAGACCCTAAGACATCCCCTTTAATTAAAAACATTCTATTATGACCCCTAGGACATCCCTAAGACTCTTAAGACATCCCCACTAACACATTCTATTATGACCCCTTTAGACATCCCCTGAAGACCCTTAAGACATCCCCTTTAATTAACACGTTTCTATTATGACTCTTTAGACATCCCTTAAGACCCTTTAAGACATCCCTTAAGACATCTATTATGAATCTTTAGACATCCCCTAAGACGTCATTATTTGTTTTGACAACTTATAAATTAGTGTTATATTTTATTATTTATAGTATTTATTAATGTTGACTTTCTGATCTTCTATGGAATTATTGTTTATTTCTAAAATTTAATCCTTCTCGGGTATATGTAAATAGATTGCTTTTGTTTGTAAATTATGATTTACGGATCGATTATTGATTCATGAATTGAATAAGTTCATTGAGTAAGTAATTATCGCTATTTATTGAATGTACATATCATGTATGAAATCACTAAATTTGCAAAGTATAAATATTAAAATGTCCTATATTAATCCATGTATGAGATCACTAAATTTCACATTAATGTCCTATATTAATGTCTTGACTATTAACATAAAATGCATAAATGTACATGTGTAAATTAAAATTTGAAACAATAATAAAGTCCATAATTTATGTAATATATTAAGTGCATGAAACCAATATATTAAGCGCATGAAATAAAGTCTAACAAAGTACATGAGAAACAAGAAATATAGTACATGAAATAAACAAATATAACACATAAAATCACATGTTTGTAGGTCATGTATTGTCTCTATAATCAAGAGACCTCTTCACACCATGCGGACTATGTGGATGACCTGAAACACTCTGTACAAGAGAAAGATGAAATCAGATGTAAGACAATGAAAAATGATTTAATGACAATTTAATTTATAATCCATCATAAAATTAAATTACCATCATATCTGGGTCTGGATACTCTAGTGCACCTAAAGCAACCTCTAAATTCTCTAAATCAATCTATATAAACAAGACAAAGAAATTTGAAATTAGATGTACAACTCTATAATTAATTTTTTTTTAATTCAATTTAATTTATAATTTATCATATTTTAATTGTACCATATTCTCGAAAAGTACTTGTGCTCTCCAGACTGCCTCAGACATGCTCAACTACAAGATAGTTCTAAGCTATAAAACAAAAAAGAATATGTAAAATATCATATTATGTATATATTCAATTTAAAATTTATAATTGACTTTAAATATAATAAAAAAATTAAATTACCATTTGATCTAGAACTTGCTCTACATGTCCTCCTGGTGGTGTAACTATGTCTGGGTCAAGGCTGAAAATTGCACTAACAAAGTCCTACAAGATCAAAATTAAAGCATGTGCAATTGAATTAGGTATATATATATTCAAGTTTGCACATTTTGTGTAGAAATTTTTGTAAACAACCTGGAAATCAGTGGCCTCATGAGTAGCTGCAACATCAAATGTTTTCCCAATGCCCATTCTTATTGTGGTATCAACCTAGACATACATGTACATAGACATTTAACGCTTATAATATTTACAAGTGTACATGCATGCATTTCATATATCTAGTGAATTCAAAACTCATAAAATTGTAACTATAGTAATGTAAACTTTAAACAAATTTACAATATGAATGTAACTGCCCCTGATCTATGACGCCCGATAGTGGAGGAGTGCTTGACAATCCCTCAGGAGGAATCGACGTGGATTCCGATTGACTCGCCTAAACCAACATAAATATTTCAAACATATATGTGATTCAATTATAAATTTAAAACTCAAGTTAAATAATTTATGATTTCATATATAATTTTAAAAACTGAAATCAAAATACCCCATAAGGGTTGTCGAGTATGACCGGTGTCGATGTATGTACTCGTGGAACAGATGACTGCCCTGGCATCGTTAGTGTCATCTGTACACCAAAAAATTTGATTGTTAAAATGTATTGCAAACTTTTCTTTGATATATACAACTACCAAAATTCTTATAAAATGAATGTACATCTAGATGCATATTTATACCTGTGTCACAATGTCCTCAGGGTTATGGTCTACTGTGAGGAACTCTACAAATGAACTTATGCGACCTGATGAACCACCAGAATCTCCCCGTCCACCTGAACTAGGTGTGGCATGATCAAGTCCATAGCATACTTGATGACAACTAGTACATATATGGGGGATGGGCCTCGACACTCCTGGAGCGGTACTCGGACCAGCTCCATAAAAAACTCCTCCATCATCATTGTCTCTATGCTCCACACTCGCTATCACAGAAGCATGTTGATCAAGGTCTCTTGCAAGTGTACTAAGGGAACCTAATGTTGAGACCAGAGCTTGATGATGTACAGGTGCATGAATGGGAGGACCAGGAGCAACAACAAGGGGTTACGCATGCACGGGGCATCGAGGATCAACCCTTGCCCCTAATCTTTGTTGTGGCATGCTGCCACCAACACCCTGAAATGATCTAAAATCAAAATAATTGGGCTTTTGCCCCAAAACAAAATCTACATACAGTTTTCTCAAAAAATACAATGGGTACTCCCAATTAGCATGTGGGGAACTATCAACAACCATATACCATCGATCCCAAAAATGTACACTCATCTACGGATGTATGCACCACCTCATGGATATTCTAGATTTGTTGGGTGGAATGGGTTGTCGAGTAACGGGGTCAAGAAAGTAGGGGGCTAGATGGGCTTTCGTTATTTTAAGGTCTAATATTTTTTTGTAAGAGAGATCATCAGAATAAAATTGTCTCATTTGTTCTCTCTCTTGCCAATGCCTATCAAGATCAAAATCGATCATCCTGATGGTATCAACAACATTTTGCATCGCATATGCAAAATGTCTCACATGTGAAGGAATCAATGCTTGACTCTGCATAGCATTGATTTGATTTTGTAAGGATGCAACTTGATCATTTATTTGTGATCTCAATCGAGCCTTGTCAGATGCGATAGGTGTTGGATGTAGCATATTAGGTGGAGGGAGAGGTGGAGGGGGAGGGGGAGGTGGAGGTGGATGCAGTTGTGGCGGAGGTGGTGGATTGATGATATCATCAATGTTAAAATAATACATGATATGCTCGATATAAATGTGCACCTGCATTAAGTCATACAAAATATTCCATGTGCATACATATATTAAGATCATATATTTAATTGAAATAGGATGAGAAACATATATATTAAGATCATATATTTAATTGAAATGCACATATATATACATTGATTGTTCAACTCAAGAGCATGTCCATACAAAATTCAAAATTAAATGTATGTACATGTACATTTAAAATAAAAAATATGATGCATAATTTGCATGTGTACAAATCATTAAACTAAACTATGTACACATACATACAAATTTTGAAATTTAACAACTATATATGCAAATTTTTAATGCGTGCACATACATACTAAACAATAAACTTGAAACATTCACAAAAGCTCATTTTATGTCTAACACACACACACACACACACACACACACATATTACAATTTTTCAGCAGGAGAAATCATGATCTAGTAGATAGTCATAAAATATATACTATTATATATTATTCATTATAAGTTCATAAATTCCACCAAATTCAAAAATCCATGTCACTAAAAATATCCATCTAAAACCAAAATCATAAATTCATGTCACTAAAAATATCCATTCGGAACCAAATTTATAAATTCATCACACAAAATATCCATCATTCACCAAATTTATAAATTCATAACTATTTAAGATCATTGTTTTAATTTATAAACTATTGTGGCTCTCTACTGCATAGATCTTCATTTCTTCGTGTTTTCCTTTTCAGAATCGGGAGTTTTCCTCTCCTCTAGCCATTGTCGATGCTCATCTACAATCCCATCCATAGCCCTGACAGCATCAACAAGGGTTTTCATCCTAGATGCAAACATCCTCACAGGAGGTGCAATGCATTCTTCATTTTGAATAATGTTGATTTGATCTTGGATGGTTCTAACATTGGCATTGATTTGTGCTTGCAAACGAGCATGTTCATTGATTTCAGGTGGTGGAGGTGGGGGGTTACGAGGTGGAGTGGGTGGAGGTGGAGGTGAAGGGTGGTGATGGGATGGCGCGGAGTTGGATTGCGGAATAGCTATTGAATGGATCCATGTCATCTTTAAGATATGAGTGAACCGGGTGACAGATTTGTAATTTCAAGATGTAAGATACATGTTTAGAAGTTTTTAACCATTCAATATAAATGGCCTTAAATAATTGAATAAAATGATAAAATTATATGTAAGAAGCCCTCATTTATACAATTAAGGCACATGTTACTTGAATGAAAATACAATTAACTATATTAACATATTATAATCTGAATGATCTTTTATTATTGTTAAATTTGGTTGGGCTCAAATCTCATCACCAAATTTTAAGAACTTCTTGATCCCCTTAAGAAATGTCATATTGGGACCCCTTAAGAAATTGAATTACGATTTAGGGTGATAGGATGGCTTAAGGGGATCTACGTCTAGTGAGGTCCTAGGAGAAAATGACATGGCTCAAGTGAATAAAATTTGGTGAAGTTTCCCAACACAACCAAATTTCATTAAGAGCCTTTAAATAAAAAATGATGGCTTTAGGGTTTAGGGTTTAGACTTTAGAGTTTAGGGTTTAGGGTAATAGGATAGCTTAAGAGGATCTACATGTAGTAAGATCCTAGGACAAAATTACATGGCATAAGGGAATGAAATTTGGTGGAGTTTCCTAAGGCAACCAAATTTCATTAAGAGCCTAATAAAAAATGATGGCTTTAGGGTTTAGGGTTTAGAATTTAGAGTTTAGGGTTTAGGGTAATAGGATAACTTAAGGGGATATATGTAGTAAGATCCTAGGACAAAATTACATGGCATAAGGGAATGAAATTTGGTGGATTTTCCTAAGACAACCAAATTTCACTTTAAGGTCCTGGGTAGGACAAAATGAATGGTTTAGTGTTTAGGGAACCTTTAGAATTTAGAGTTCAAGGTTTAGGGCTTACAAAACTTAGGGTAAAGTTTTGGTGCCCCTTGGAATATCTAATGAACTTGCAAGTTAGTGAAGAACATTTTCTTGTGGAATAGTTGATTGAGATCTACTTTGTTTCAACTGACCAACCTAGATCATGATATCTCATTCATATTATATCTTGCAGGATTTTATTATTGTTAAATTTGGTTGCCTTGGGCAACTTTGATCGCCAAATTTTAAGAGCTTTTTTGATCCCCTTAAGAAATGTCATATTGGGACCCCTTAAGAAATCAAATTACGATTTAGGGTGACAGGATGGCTTAAGGGGATCTATGTCTAGTGAGGTCCTAGGAGAAAATGACATGGCTCAAGTGAATAAAATTTGGTAAAGTTGCCCAAGGCAACCAAATTTCATTAAGAGCCTTTAAAGAAAAAATGATGGCTTTCGGGTTTAGGGTTTAGACTTTAGAGTTAAAGGTTTAGGGTAATAGGATAACTTAAGGGGATGTGCATGTTGTAAGATCCTAGGAAAAAATTACATGGCATAAAGGAATGAAATATGGTGGATTTTCCTAAGACAACCAAATTTCACTTTAAGGTGTTGGGTAGGACAAAATGAATGGTTTAGTGTTTAGGGTTTAGATTTTAGAGTTCAGGGTTTAGGGTTTACAAAACTTAGGGTAAAGTTTTGGTGCCCCTTGGAATATCTAATGAACTTGCAAGTTAGTGAAGAACATTTTCTTGTGGAATAGTTGATTGATATCTACTCTTGTTTCAATTGACCAACCTAGATCATGAAATCTCATTCATATTATAATCTTGCACTATCTTATTATTGTTAAATTTGGTTGCCTTGGGAAACTTCACCAAATTTTAAGAACTTCTTTGATCCCCTTAAGAAATATCATATTGGGACCCCTTAAGAAATTGATTTACGGTTTAGGGTGATAGGATGGCTTAAGGGGATCTAGATGTCTTGTGAGGTCCAAATTTAGTCATACTATAGCCTCATTGGTTCCATCTAGCTTTGGGTCAAAACTGTTTACCCCTCTAATTAAAAAAAGTATCACGTTAAAAATGAATCAATCTATACATATCACAAAAAGAACAATAATCTTAAATGTAACCCATACTCTAACCATAATAGAATGCTAAATGATCCCCACCCCTTACCATATCCTAATTGAATTGTAAACCTAATTGAAGCTTAATTAAATTATAACCTTTACCTAATCTTAAATGTATTCCTATATTATATTATATTAAATTATATTATATTTTATATTATATTATATTTAAATTAATTTATATTTGTATTATAATTGTATTAATATTTATTATATATTCCTAATTGAATCTTAAGCCCAATCCTCATTAAAACCCCAAGTAAATTGTAACATTACCTATCCTTAATTGTAATCTTATATTATATTTTATGATATTAAATATTTATATTATTTAATATATTATATTATATTAATATTTATTAAATATAATATATTAAATAATATAAATATTTAATTATATTTCTTTTATATGAATCCTCCTCCTATCTCTAAATTGTAATAATAGCATGTAGTTCCTCCAACCTATCATCATGTACCTCCTCCCTTTCCCATGTAATAGGTGTACCTTCTAGGTGTTAAATGATTCCATCTTGGTCTCCTTATTGATGCATTTCTATCCTTCCACATAAATCTATATAGTATCAAAATATAGGTAATTTTATGGTTATTGAATCTCTCTTAATTGCTAAAGAATCCATTATGATTGAGGATAGGTGGATTATTATCTAGGATCACATCTTAAAAATCCTATAGAGGTCATGTGGTATGTGTTTCTTAATAAATATATTCCCATACAAACCTCTTTCCATGTATTATCAATTCTCCTATAATAGACACCTTACTAAAATTTCATATGATATATACCCAAGTGTTTCCAATTGGAAT
>VDFB02162242.1:0-11079 GCA_007258455.2 Sequoia sempervirens | reverse complement strand
AATTAGGATTTAATTAGGGTTATGATTATTGTTCAATTAGGGTTAGGGTTAGTGTTAAGTTAGGATTAAAATTAATAATCTATAATAAAACTTGGAGCTAAGGTTAGGGCTATGGTAAGTGGTAGGGTTAGACTTAAATTAGGGTTCAATAAAGGGTAGGGTACAATAAGGGTATAATAATATTGGTTACTTTTTAAGTCATGACCATGCTAGATGCTAGTTTGGTTTAAAAGACCCCTTGTCAAAGCCTCCAAGGCATTTATTTCTATATACCTATATATTGCTCATATTTTTATCATTGTGTTCGGACCTCATGAGAATGCTTCCGTGAGTAAAGTACACCTTGCAAATCCAACTACACCTAGAGAACCATTCAATCTCTCTCAAAATTTGACTATTATTTTGGAATGATATCAAATTCATACGCCTTTAAAGTTTCTTTGATAAGTTGACTTGGCAACTTCTATACTGCATATACCTCTTGTCAACTTCAACCAGGGGAGTACTAATTGCATAATGAATTGTCTTCTTTTTCAATTCGATTAATCATCCCCCATAGGGCCTTCTTCACCAAGTAGGGGATTAAGTTAAAGAGACCCATTATCATGTATTTTTTCCATCAAAATGGCAGAGGCCCTTAGTACAAAACTTATACTAGCTAGTATGTTACAAAAAATTGCATGACTGCCAATTCTAGCAACACAAGCCAATACATACAGTTTGCAGATGTTACCTAACTTACAAGATAGATGAGTTTCTGGAGGAGATGAAAATAAAGACAACTTTTCAATTTGTTTCAGTGCCCAGTGTGGAGTATCCAAAATTTATTATTAATTTTGAATCTGATATTGACATATATCATTGAACTAAGATTGATACTACTGTTCTTATTCATTGGTGATAATTATTGGATCTGTGTGTAAAATTTGGAGATTTGTGTTTGACTGCAAAGAGTTATCTCTTGTGATTTATCAACAAATTATTATTTTTGTTTGTGGGATTCTTACACAAGACAATATATTTATGCATTTCTTGCAGAGTCTATTCCAATTGATCATAACAAAAAAACTTCTAATTTTGAAAAGAATATAACATAGAACCAAATAGCAGTGAAAATCCCAAACAAAGATTGTCAAGAGTGTATCTCATTTAGCTTTTATTTAATCTCTCTTTATGTCTACGATTTCCTGAAGTTTGTCTGATCATCCAAATAAAACGTTGATGGATATGTAACACATTTAGTGCACTCATGCCCTAGTTCATCATATCTAGTAAAGAGCATGCCCATCTAGAGATGACCTTAGAATTTGGTTACAACTTATCCAGAGATAGTGATGTCGACAAAATTCAAATGAGACAAGCAGATCTGGAAGCTAAGGCTATACACATCAATTTCTAAGTTAAATAATTAATACCCTAGACAAATATCAGTTCACACAGTGATGAGTCTGTAGTACGAAATTGTGATTCTAGATGATAGGCTTATAACTGTACTATCCTAGAAATGCATGAGCATTGTGTGGTCACCTTGAAAGAAATAAAATAATTTGAATCATCAATTTCTTGAATCATTATGGTTGAAGTATCTAATGTGTCCACCACAATATTGAGTAAAAATTGTCACATGAAGAGCAGGTTCTTTAAGGGTAAAACATTTGCAATCCAAAGAGTAGCATCGAAATTTGAGCTACAAAGGATAATTTTAAATTTTATATGGTTATTTAAAATACTAAAAACTTTTGGTTGAGAATTAGTTGTGCTAGACTTTCAGCTTACACTTTATTTTGAAGGTAAGGGACAACAACAATAACAGTTAAATGTCTTAAAAACAAATTTCTTAGACAAAATGGGTAGATATGAATTTTCATAGATCACTTTTTACATACTCTACAAGAAATATCATAATCTTTATTTTCAACTGAAAAAGGATCTGACAAAATACATATCTATAAAATTATAAGTACAAATGTTTAGTCTGTAAATAAATACACATTGATTAAGGGTGGATCGTGATTTCTAGTACCAATGCTCTAATATGGGACATATTCTATTGAATAGCTCTGGAATTTGAAACATAATAGACAATCTTTATTTAAGTATTAATTTAAAGTTTTAAACCATGTTTCCACAAAAAAATTATGTAGACCATGTAGCTACTCAAAACAAAAAGAATTTCCTACAAATTTTACTCATGAAGCATATATTCTTGTTGTTGTAGGAGGTGTGCCAAATTTGGTTCATGGTGATTGGCTAAAACCTGGTGCAGTACTAATTGATCTTGGCTTAAATGTAGTAGAGGTATGACACCTTCTAACTACATTTTTCAAAAAAAAATTGTAAGTAAAAGATGGTTAATATATAGAAAATTAAAACTATTGCTTCCACTTTTGCAGGATCCTAGTGCTAAAAGAGAATACCAATTAGTCAGTCATGTTTCCTATGAAGAGGCTTCAAAAATAGCTTCATCAATTAATCCTCTACCTTGTGGTCTTGGTCCAATGACTATTGCAATGCTTCTGTCCACTACTCTACAATCAACAAAACAAGCATATGGGTTCAATTGAGATTTTTGATGTTTGATCTAGGCCTTTTGCAATACACTTCACAATATAAGTTTTACGAGGCTTATAAATGAGTTATCTATTGTTGAATGGAATAAAAAGATCATTTTCTATCGTAAAGAATTTTTTGGAGACATTAGGCACCTTTAAGAAGACTTAGTCCACTACATGTTTTCATTTTCATTTGTGTAGAAAACTATAACATTTAAGTAAGTTGGTGCAATGAAAGTTCTAAAGATCTTTGCTTTTTTAAAGAGGATTTTTTATCATATATGCTGAATGGTTAAGGAAATATTTGAACTCATTAATATTTACATAATGCTGGCAACATGCAAATTGTGCTTTCTTCATGGCCTAAAAGCACAACCAAAGCATCTCAAAATTTTGAAGTGAGCAAAATTCTTTTGTTATAAGGGTCATTTTCTAATGGAAAACAAAGTTGACTCTATCAATGATCAAATTCCTAAATTTAGATGACAACTGCTTTATCTTGACCAATTGTTCCTAAAAACACAACAAACACAACAAATACAAACAAAACTATTCTAAAACTTTCTAGCAGGAACTTCACTGCTTTGTAGCTCTTGTTTTTAGAGTGAGTTGCCAAGTATTTGAAATTCTATTTTTTGTTTGTAAATAATATGTATCTATATAAAAATGATCAAACAAATTCACACATGCATACTTATAGGGTGGCAAAAAACAATACTTAATATGTAATTAGAGGTTGTCATATCTTACAAGTATGTATATGACTCAACTTAAAATGCCATTGTTAAAATGATAAATAAATTGTAATTTTTTTTAACTTATTAATACAAAAATACAAATCAAAGTGATGAATAATCTTCTTTTAATTATTAATCAAGTCCTAAAGAATCACAAATATTAACAAAATTTAATTCTTAATAAACTTTAAAAAAAAGTATTCACCTATATCAATAAACCAAAATCAAATTATACAATTTTTACCATTCCTAATATTAAAAAATTATAACAAATTAAACCTTGTTTTTCAAACATTCGAAAATGTGGCATGTAGCCTGATTTCAACTTCGAGCGTCAAGAAATAATGATTCTCTACAAAGCACGCTCGTTGAATGAAATGAAATGAAATGAAATATTTTAATAACGTCCACGAGGCCACAGCAGCCTATGGGACCCAGGAACAGCACAAGACCACCACCGAAAAGAGAAGACCCTAAACAGCCTGAGATCTTCGCTCGAGATTAGCTCTACGACAGTGAATTTCGATGATGTAATTTGCAGATTTGACCAACCTTTCCTCCTCAAACAAGGTATTTAAGTTGTCCACTTGTAAGATGTCCCCATAAGTGACCCGAATATCTTTGTATGTTGAGCACTCCATAACAAAGTGCCACTCTGTCTCCACTAATCCCATGTCGCAAAAACGACATATTCTTTCTTCCCACTCTTCTTTAGGAACCATCCATCTGCCCGTCTCACATCTAAGACGATGTGAGCTAGTTCGGAGTTGAGCTATCAACATCTTTGCTCTCCATTTAATATTTGCTCCTATATATGCCTTTTCATCATGGTCCCCCTTAGGATTGAATTCTTTGATATAATAGTCTTTTTTTCGCCCTGATTGTTTTGTCCATAAAGCTTTTTTGAATTTTTGTTTCACATATTTTTTTATTTCTTCATTTGTACTTGGACAATCTTGCATATTCACACCCCACTTTTCCATCCATTTTTTGTTTTGTTTCATCCATGTATTCCTTCTTCTATCCAACTTTTGAATGTGACCTGAGTTTCCAGATAATCTCCATTTTCATTATTTGTAAGCCATATGTTTATTGCTTTGGTAGCGTATGC
Organism: Sequoia sempervirens; assembly: GCA_007258455.2. Classification (NCBI taxonomy): domain Eukaryota; kingdom Viridiplantae; phylum Streptophyta; class Pinopsida; order Cupressales; family Cupressaceae; genus Sequoia; species Sequoia sempervirens. The sequence continues at coordinate 6,679 of VDFB02162242.1, read as the reverse complement.
TCTGAAATGCGAAAGGCGATGGCCAATGTCCATGGATTTGGACAACCGAATTCATTGCTGACAATGTCCCACTGCGGGCAAATATTATTCACACAGCCGCTGCTTCGTGTTCCCGTCGCGACTTCGAATCCAGGTAAATACGTAAAATAAAGCATAATTAGGGTTTTGATTTTCAGAGGATTACAATAGCTCCATTGTGTTTTTCTAATTTTATTTTTACGCTCTCGTGAACAGTTACTTGTTTGTTGCGGACGAGTTCGAATCACGGCAGCCGTCGGGGGCCGCTGAGACTGTACGCGAGCTCTAAGGAGCAAAGCTGCCAAGTTCGCAAAAAGTATGCTCTCTTATGCCGAGCATTTACTATTTGCTCATTTTGTACAATAATGCTAATGCCATTAATAATTATTTCTTAATGAAATGCAGTTTCTTTATTATGATATCTGCATGCTTTGGAGGAAAATTACAGTAGCATGTATTGGAAATTCCCATCGTATGCCGTAAAATCATGCCATTAAATTATGGAAACTGTATACTATATTATATTTACATTTTTCACCTTAATAATGGGGTTAAGTGGTCAGTTACTGAAGCTTAGCTCCAATTCACTTCTCGAAGAAGAAAACAGAGAGGAAGAAGGTTTCACCTAAGTTCGGAGTTCATTGATTTAGTCGGATTGGAGCTACTTTGTCCTCCAACCAGCTCCTCTCCTGGGCAATTTGACATCACACATCTTGATTGTCAAGAATTCTCGTTTGTAAGAAGATCCCTGACTACGCAGCCTGTCCCAGATTAAGCTGGTTTTTCCTTCAGCCGTGCCTACAAAAGCAGGGGTTGGCAATGGAATTCTTTTCCGAGATACCCAGTTTGCTAAGGCACTGGCATGAAACAAGTATTATTATTCTCAAAATATCTGAACGATCTCAATAGAACATTTTGCGAATCAAACAAAGAACTGCAAGATTAACTCTTCAAGATGTCAAAATTGAGATACCTTCCACGGATTTTATCAGTTGAGTCTTCTGCGTTCCTTTCACCAGAGGAGTGGTCATCGTTACTCATCCTTTAGGGGCACTTATTCTCTGGATTGATGAATTTACATATCTACATATTCATATACACATATTTATGACATGGTACATATGTAGATATTTGTATAGATGTACATGATACGTACATCTATATGTTATAATTTGTTAGCAGTGTGTATTAATATAATCGGTACTTTTTTATGCTCTTGTAATTAAGGAATTATGGCTAGGGTATACCGTATAATAGCCTACACTTTGGTAAGAGTTTTAATTATTTAAGCACAGCATGGAGAATGGAGAATGAAAGGAGCACAGGAATAGCCCAGGCAGAAGCAGATTTGCAAGAATATGATATTAGAATTCAAGAAACAAAATTTGTAGGTTAATTTGTATGTGATTATGAAGTAGCCGAGAAGGATAGTAAAATAGACTTTAGAACAAAAGGAGTAAACGATAAATCAGTATAGAATGATAATGATAGGTAAAGCATTAGCATATAAAATAATCCATAGAACCATAGGGTAGTACTGAAGTAGCATGTTCTAAATTATAAAGAAATAGAAATTGAATTTAACACAACTTAAAGAAGCAAATATAAAAATGATAAAAAAATGGGAAACTGATTTGGAAACATTGCTTTCAAATTCAACCACTGTCTAACATAAGTCTGTTATTGATTACCATAGTAAGGAATGTTAGTTTTTCAGATCAGAAATGCAATAAGCAGAGAACTCAACACATAGAACAAAGAACACAGTATTTTTACCCTGGGAAAACCCTCCTACTCGAGGGAAAAAAACCCAGCAAGATATTCTCTTTATAAATCAGAAAAATAGGTGCAGAAATAGCACACAAGATCAGGCCCTAGAAGAGGCCGAGTCTCATACAACGAATCATACAACTTCTCCTTGAAGTGAATCTTGAATATACAAGAGTAATGACACTTCTCCTTGATGCTAATCTGCTGCTTACAAAAGTAGGCCTGCTGCTGAAAGAATTCAAACTTGAATGAATTGATTGGATGATCAAATGAGGAGACAGCTTCTCCTTATTATACCAAACTAGGTGCTCTCCTCTAGAGTCGACCTTCAGTTGAATATAATATTTTGTTTAACAAAAGGAAAGGGCTGACCTACCTTTGTTTAATTTTATTTGAGAGAAAATATCTCCCGAAGCTATAAAACACTAACAAGGAATAGATGAAATTAAATATTGACCAAAATGCTGATTGGTGACTTCATAACAAGTATAAGGGCAACTGCTGCCAATATTGTATTTTTAATGTCAGTTGACTCAAACAATTTAAATTTAAGGTCAATCAACATCAAGGAAAAGGCATCAGAAAAGCAAAACATCATCTGAGGATCGCACACCTATCCAAACAAATTTTTGTTGTGCAATTGGTGTTTACTATTGACTAAAGATCCTACATGTTAAAAAATGAACAAGGTGCTATATGATCGGTATAAAATACCTCAGATGAAAAAGCATCATCTTTCTTATGTTTTTGTATCCTTTTAGAATGCTCTCTGCAAATCTGGGATAATTAATTTGCTAAACAAAGACTTACAGCCTAGAACAAAATCCATAACATCTAGGAAGCACTGAAAATTTTGTAATTATAGGCCTTGCTTGCTGTATCAGAATGAAGTGTAGAAATTTCAATTTTGGGACCGAATGCCATTCTGATTAAATCTTACTCTACGGTGGTCTTATTAGCCAAGGTAGATGTGCTCACGTGCTTGGTCCAATATGTATGCAAATCAAAGGGAGCCCGATGGCCTGATAGTTTGACAAAGCACGAGCATTAAAGGTTTATGTCAAGACATCGAAAGATTTTATGCTCTCCCCTCACGGGCATGAAGGTAATGATTGGCCCAATGGTTCAATGGCTTGACAAGTGGAAAGAATGTATTGGTGATGGCTCATTGTTTTTCAGAGGTTCAAGAATATTTCAAAGGTCCAATAAAGTACAAGGCGATTATTTTAAAGGTTTTAAAGGCCTGTTGGAGCTTGAGGCACGTGTTTTTTTCAAAATGTGTTTGGGCACCAAAGTTAGACATTCGGGGTTTGTTCCTAGCTACTGCCATTGATGCATTTTCATCATCCACCAATCACTAGATCAGATTTGATGGCGTTCATCCATGTCTCAGTTATTGCTACGAGACCTGAAGATTGAAATGACATCTCCAAGCTGTTGTTTCAACGGATTTTTTGGGTGATTTACTTTTCCTTGCATGTGAATCCACACACCATTAATGATCAGAGGTGACATTGATTGAAGATCAAAGGCCTACCATACTCCTTGGGAATGCAAAACACACAATTCATAACAGATTTAAGTTTAAAATATGATAAAACCTTGATAGGAAGGAATGGTCGCCACCTGCAATTGTAGGAAATTGTGGATTTTTCATGGCCCTCGTGCAAGTCTGCACAATTCCCTTTTTGGGCGACCTGTAGAAGGATATATGCAAATTAATTTTCATTTTTCAAGGAGGATGATATTTGGATTGGAGAGGGGTGCAGCAAAAAAAAGGATCACACAGTAGAATCGGAGGGTTCACAATTCTAGATCTGGGTATTGCATTTTTGTTATTGTAATGATTTGGGTTTATCCCAAGTATGTAATAATACATGTAAGCATTTGTAGATCGAGTGATTAAAGGTAGATTCAACCTTGATTGAGTGTCACTTTGTGCAAGGTGTACATTTCTAGATATGTTTTTGATTAGTTGGTTAGCTAGATGATTGTAAAATCTTTGTAAAGCTTTTGCAGGGTATATTCTCAGAGCAATAAAGGAAATGTATGGGTATGTTCATGGATTACCAAGTAGACTCATTTAATAGTCTACAACTATCAATTGTTTTTCTGAATGTATGTGTAGAGCCTAGCTTGCCCATGCATTTTGAAAGACATAATCTTTTGGGGTATCTTGATTAAGGTATTACCTTGGTTCAAGTTATTGCATGTTTGAATGAATTCAAAAACTCTATTGCTTGAAGGCACTAGTTTATTATTGGTTTTTTCTCCCCATTGTCCTCTACACACTTAAAATACATAAATTTAAACATCTTTTCTATTTTACTAGTTCTAGTGTGTTCCAACTACCATGTTTGAATGTCCATATCATCAAAGGGGTTATCATAAAACACATTCATTGATGGTAGTGAGAATGAATCTGGAAAAAGAAAAACAGAAAATGATGAAAATTCAAATGATAGTAGCGAGAATGAATCTGGAAAAAGAAAAACAGAAAATGATGAAAATTCGAATGATAGTAGCGAGAATGAATCTGGAATGATGCAAGCCTTGATAAGGGATATGATGCGGATGATGAAGGAACTAAAAGCAGAAAAGCAAATCAATAAGGAAAGCAAGGAACTTTGGTGTACAAAATGCAAATGCAAAGGACATATTAAAACAAATTGCTCAAATAAATTATTTTGTGATATCTGTCAAGTTTTAGGCCACTCAATCAAGGAATGCCCATATAATTTGAAAACCAAGGGTACACAAGTACTTTTCATGCAAGGTGAGCAATCCACTTCACCGAGTATACCATCGAAGCAACAAAATAATAATGCATCACCATGCAGATATTAAAATAGAAGATCTAATAATAATAGATCCAATAATAGTAATTGTGGAAGTAGGAGTTGGATACAATATGTTTGTTATACAGTGTAGACAATGCAATGAATGGGGCGCTTCGCCAAAGACTACCAAAACAATCAAAATAAAGTAAGACTATTGTGTAAGTGGTGAGGACTATGAGACCATGGGGATATTGATTGCCCAAAACAAAAAAAGTCGCCATCAATATGATTGATGTTGAGGAGCAAAATAACAAAGTTTTGGCAGTCACATGGGCACAAACCAAGAAGGCAGTATATTCAAACCTACGTAAAGAGAAGAAAGACTTCGTGAAGCAAAATAAGAATTAGAACAAGTTATGGAAAGAGAATGACCATGCTCTAATGTCATGTCCCCAATTTGGGACCTATTTCTAGCAGGTGGGAAAAAGCATTTTTTAAATGCTAATTTAAAATAATATTAAATTTAAATTATTTATAATAACATTTAAATTTGTATGCATCTTTGGCCGAGTCAATTTGAGGAGGCATCTCGATTAGTATCTATATGCTAGCAATGGTTGTTTTTGATCATCACATATCACGATTTGAATTGGAGCGTAGCTTCTGGGCTTTCAAGGACATAGTCTCCTGTCAGTCGTTTAGGTCGTGATTTCAGTTCTTACAATCTTCTGCTTCAAGCATTCGTTTCTAGTTAGTCGATATACATCTAAGGTGAGGCGAGTGAGTCGACACAAGGAAAAGGAGTGAAATTTAATATTGGCGGGAGACTTCACAAGATACATCAAACAAATGTCAGTGTAGGCAGTATTCGGGAGTGGTGGAAGTCAACCACGATTTGGCCTAAGCACTTGCACCACAATTCAGGAGATCAGTGAAGCCATAACTGAACCATCGGGGGTGTCGATAATTGATAGAGACTCATCATGAGAACACCGAAAGGATCGATGCTTGGGGAATAAACATATGCGATGCTTGGGAGAGAACACATCATCATTAGAGTCTGAGGCACGCATCACATAAGACGTCCGTTCAATCATTTGCTGAGAGAGAGAGAGAGTCTGGGAGCGAGCATTACACAGAACCTGGAGCGAATTTATTATATAAACAATTCACGGGACCTATATGATCGCAGATCACACTCGCTTTGCTAGTTCATGTCCACGACATTATATATATGTGAAATTCTAGAGAATTGGAGTTCGACCGTTGGTATTCATCTGATCTAAATTGTCCTGAGTGTTCATTGTAGATCGGACATTACTCAGATGCCTATACAATTTGATCAAATAATGAAGTCCATATATGTTAATTATTGCTACTTTCGTGCTGTTGTGTGATGGAGTTTATCATTGTTCTCTAATTTTCAATATTGCTATTATTTCCTAAGTGCCAGTGGTTATATTTCTGTGACTTGTTCGTATTTTTGTGTTTCTTTCGGACTGGGCTCCTTACAGTGGTATCAGAGCCTTGATCTTGCCAGCTTGTGGATCCATTTGGAAGAGCTTGGATTGGCAATTGAAGCTCCGACCTCAGATAAAGGACATTGATCTTGTTCAAGAGCAGTATTAGGTTGAAGCTTCCGAAAATTTGGACCAATACCATAGCTTGTCAGATCATGCAAAGGCTTGTATTCCTCTTGATGCGTATTTGAGGACACACAAGTCCTACTACTCCCACAAAAGAGGACTATATGACTCCATAAGATGAAAGAAGAAAGAGGAGGAAGACTCAAAAACTGCCAAGGATAGGATTAAAGAGCCAAAGCTAGAATCACAAAAGGAGGTACAAGAGGACACTATAATGAGGTATGATGATTCTGAGGTTGAGATTTTGAACAATAGTTTTTCATCCACACATGATCATGAGATAGAAGAGTATCATAAGGACGAGGAAGAATCTTTTCTTGTGGAGACACAAGAATTACTTGATGGTACTTCAAAGGAATGTTTGGAGGCTCGAGACAAAGAGGATTTGGTTGATTGCAAGAAACAAGGTTTCGAGGAGTACGTGAAGACTAAAGAAGACACCAAACTAGTCATGTTAAGTCCATA
>VDFB02162241.1:0-19916 GCA_007258455.2 Sequoia sempervirens | reverse complement strand
CTCCTTAACTCACTTTTGTAAAACATGACATCCCTTCAACAACAAGTTTTAACTTTACAACAAAACAACAATGGTCAAACTTTACAATACATCAAATCCAATCCGTTATCCTTGGACATATTAAGAGCAAACATGCCACAAGGCATAGAAGTTCCCAGATTTGAGAAATATGCTGGGAAAGGAGATCCTGTTAGCCATGTTTCTACTTTTATAGCCTTGTGTAGTGATTTCATCTTTGAAGACTGTTGATCATCAAAGCTTGCACCTCTTTGAAAACCTTATGGGAAATTCAGTGAGTGGGGGACCGATTTGCACCTCACTAAATACGTCCAGGATTTTTATAGAAAGTCGACTCTTCAATGAGTTTTGGAGAAAAGGCTAGAAGAAAATGTAAATATAAAACATAAAAATGGTGATGTGCCAAAGCTTTTGCAACATTTCAAGCCCAATATTTCCTATGAATGATATATTAAACACAAAATGCTACAACCCTTCATTATTGGGAAGAGAACGAACAACAAAGACTAAATACAAGCATAGTGTAGTCTTTCAAATCTCTCTACGGGAAGTGTTCATTAAGGTCTGATCAAGCATAAATATTCCCAATGTTAATAGAAAAACATTCAAAAATTGCATAAACTCTTTCTCTTTTTCAAATTAATATGAAAAAACAACAACCATTTAGGAAAATAGAGAAGTTCAATAGACATAATCCAATTTTTGCAAGTTATTATTTTACCACATAAACCTACAACATGGAAATCAACCACTCAAACTACTTGAATTCAGCTTAACACAGTGTTTCATTTTGAATGAAAGCATAAAGAAGGAACTTGATAAAGCCCATAATGTGCACAATCTCAAAGATTTCTTCTAAATGGTTTGTGTTTAAATATTAAATAAACTTAGAAACCAAAGGTCAGATACCAATCCGATAATAGTTTCAATTTAAAACAATATAACATGCCAGAGAAAAGCAATGTTCTGCCAATTACTTTTGAAAATATATCTCTCTAAGGAAAACTAAAAGAACTTTTTTGTTCTAAAAAAAGAAACTGGAAAACTTTTCTTCTATCATCGCCTCCCATTTGGTATGTGCAGGATCATGATGGGCCAAAAAGTGGCAATATGATGGGTATGTGGCTGATGACTTTTTTTTTACCCAAAATTGATGAAACAAAAAGGGTTTTAAAAGGAGATTCTCAGCTTTCCATCAATATAAATTATGTTGAGTGAAAAAAATCTATAGCTTTCAAATGGTATCACATTTTTTGACTCCAAAACATGTGTCACATTCTATGCTTCACATACTATAGGATTAAAAAAAGAAAAATTGAATTTCATGAAGTTCTAACCAAGTTAAGGTGATCAAACATACGAGTTTTTATATTTTTTCAAATTTGTAATAAAAATTCATAATTAATTATTTACTTGGAAAAGATTTACAAAAAAATATGCATCACATCGGGAGATGAGTCCTCTACTAATATCTAAAATATTTTAAAAAAATATTATCATTTTATTGTGGTTAGGGTGGTCAGACAAACACCTACTTCTTATTTTTTCCTTGAAATTTAAGTACTACTGCATTGAAATTTCAAATTTTCACCAAATATATTTTTCCTTTTAAACAAACCTAGTAGTTTAGAAACTACATTCAATTTTCTACAGATTCTATTCTTAAATATTTTTGAAATAATATAGATAACTTATTCAAATTTTTACGTCAAGTTGAGTAACTCTAATTTTTTTGAATTTTTTGCCACTTAAGGGCCTGTTTTCTCCATGATGATCTTGCACATACCCATTTATAGTTGAAAAGAGAGAGAACCACTGCCACATTCCAAAAGTAAATACTACCAAATGTTGGCATCTAATAGCTCACAATCTGATTATAGATCTTTAATTAGGTCACAATAATATTTTCTCATTAATTCCCAACTGCCACATTAATACCCTTTAGATATTTAGCGAAGATAGTTATTTGAAAACAATCAAATCCTAGAAAATAGCTTGTTAAAAGTATAGTTGATCAATCACATAGCTTGATGGTGCTGAATTGAAGTTTCCATCCTAAAAACAAGAACTCAACATGCTCTGACAAACTCCAAAAGAGATCACTTCTTAAAAGCGCAAACTGTCCATAGCAAAGAGATGACGTGTTGTGTGGGTGAAGATTCTCAGATTTGTGAAAATTGTCTTTGAGAAAATCTCCATCGAGCTGACACATGTCACAGTTCTCTCCCAAAAGGAAGGAAATAAATGAAAGCCACACAACCACCACATGGCACATTGCATGCCTTTCCAAACAAATTTTTCCTTGAGTGTGGACACATCCAAAGCCAAAAACATATAAAAGTTATAAATAAAAAATGCTTCATAGTTCTGGTGACTCATAGGGGGCCTTCGCTTGCAGAGGCACAAACCTAGAGCTCTAGTTATTCTTGGTGTTTGACAAAAGTGGAATGTTGCACCTCCCAATCCACATTAGTTAGTTAGATGAGATTACAGATGACCTTATATGCTTGGTATAGCTCAAAGACTTCTTTGAAGGAAACAAATCCCCATCTTGCTCAAACAGCCCCAAGGTGATAATAGAGATGAGCAAGGGGAAAGATCTCATGCTCGATGTCATCAATAGTGGACATCGCACTTGAACCTAGGAGTTCTGTAGAAGTTTGGGCGTTATGTTTGATTGCATTCACGATCTGCTCAACTAATAGCACATCTCCATCTGGTGAAAAAATGGAAGGTAGCCTAAAGTTGTGTAGGACACAAAAATCCTTCTTGATTTCATCAACCCTCTTGTTGAACACTGCCTAGCATTCCTTCCTCTTTGTTACAATTTTTTGGAAGTGCATGAACTCATTTTCTTTACTAGAGGAAACTCTTTGATCCAGAATTCCTACACTTCTTAGGGCCTCATCAGTGGCCACACACAATCTAGAAATTAGGCTTTGTGATTTAATTCATGACCATCCCTTAAAAACAATAGGGCTAGTTTGAGGATAGCAACCGCAACTGTGATCCTTTCCCAATGCGTGGATATCAACTTCTTTAATACCGAGAGGGTCCCATACTCTTGTGCAACCGTTAACTCCTGATGGAACTGAGCCTCTCTCGCTCTTTCATTCTCCTCCATTTCATTCTTCTCTTAGAGGGCATTCACTAGTTCAAAGCTCAATCTTTTGATCTCTAGGTCACGAGCCTATAGAGCAGATGTGATCTCTTGTTTCTCTTGTCTTGACTTCTCTACTTCTGACCAGGCCTTTTGTAAATTATTAGAAGCTTGAGATCGAACACCATCCAACTCTCTATTTATGTTTTCCTAAGTACATTGGTACTCTGCATTTTCCTGACACTCGGTAGCAAGCTCAACTCTCAACTTTCCAACTTCAGCATACAGCTAAACCTATTCACCTTGGGCATCCTCGAGAAACTTAGCTGCTTCTCCTTGTTGATTTTTTATCTTCCTTATGTGGGCCATGTCAACATCTCTAGCCTTTATTTATGTCTATAGCCTGTTCACTGTTTCCTTTATATTTATCAACACTACCTCACACTTCTTTAATTTCCTGTCTAGCCTCTTGTAATCCACATATACCACATTTTGGGTGGCCTTAGCTAGGACCACTTTGTTGCACATATGAGTTTCATTTAAATCCAAACCCATGGATCTGATGTCATAATCCTCCATCTGTATTTGTCCCTCAAGCTTGTACATGAGTTACTTCATGGTAGTGATCAGTAGAGAATTTTTCTCTTCATTAAAACAAGCTTCAATCTTCTTGGTAGCCAACAACACAATGTTCTTTAATAGTCTTTTCTACTCTCTTTCTTGTTGGTCCCACTTGGTTGCATTGAAATTCTCTTGGAAACTCTACGGGGTGTCAATGCTTTGTACTGCAATGGAAGCACCTAGAGGGAGACCAAAAATGGTGATAGAAAGAGAAACCTCAAACGTATGAGCATGTAGGGAGGCAAATGGGAGTGTAATCATGGAAAAATGTGAGATATCAAATTGTGATTGGGTAGGGGGAAAACCAGTTGAGGTGAAAAGAGAAACAAATGGAAGGATAGATGTTTTCCTCGAAATGGATTGACTTGGAGTAATGGGAAACATGGATGATTCAACGTTTTTAATGGGGGCCTTGACAGGGCGATCAAACAATCAATAGCAACCAAAGTGGATGGTACTTGTTCAACGTGCGGGGTTACTTCATAAGATTCATTGCTAAAGATGGTTGGGGTTGTACTCAGGACCAAAAGATTAGGGTCTGTGGATGGAGGACTCTTTTCTATAGCTAGCGGTATAGGAGTAACCAAAGATGTAGAGGTAGGAAGAAGAGAGGGAGTAAAACTCACCTAGACAGTGGCGGTCGAAACACTTTACAAAATAGACTCCACTTATTCTCCTCTAGTTGATGCACTGGGTGTACCTAGATCTTGGACTCATCTTCACTTTGCACGACTGAAACTAGCATGCCCTAATCCTTTGGCAGTCAATCCCGCCAAAACTTGGCCTTTGATAACCATAGTGGACCTTCTTAGGGACTATCAAGTTATTTTTCCTTTTCTTCGAGCACTAGCGAAGGACGTGACTTGTGAGTCCCTTTGCTTCAAGCCTCTTCTCCTATTAGATTCCTGAGGACGGGAAGTATGACATGGAAGCCGCTCTTATTCAACCTCATGACTTGTCTCCGGATTTCTATTATTGGTAGTGGCCTCTTGTTTGTAAACCTCATTGAACTTTTCATCATGTGGTTCAAAATCTATGAATAGGGCATTGAGGTATCTTGTTTCTTATCAAAACCTCCAAAAATCTACCTTCTTCCTTTCTGACCACCCCTTGCACTTCAATTGTGTGTTGAGGGTTTATCCATCGGGAGGTTCCTCTGATACTCTTCCCACACTACATAGAAATTCAGCCATTTTGGTCATTTGATTGGTATGCATGCCAAGTTAATGCATACTTCTGGAATTTCCTAGGTCATATTCCTCCTCGACCAAAAATAATCCCAACTCTCATGTTTCAAAGTGAAGTGCTTTGTCAGATTGTAGTCCACATATCACAGATAAGGACCAAGCCTAGGGCCGCCAATAGGTTTGTAAGTTCACCCTCCACCTTTTGTCTTGTCATGGTTACCTAACTATTAGCAATGTTGAGGGGGATTGGGTATAGCCTTGTCTTATTCCTTTCGGTGCCATAGGCATTGTTGGAAAGGGTTTCTTGATGGCATGCCTCCAATGCAAAAACTCTATCTGTTACAAATCTGGAGAGTCTGAAAGGCTCCCTGGTGAAACCATGGAATCAGAGAAAAGTAAAATCTTCACCCAAGAAATAATCCACTGGGATCAGTGAAGTATTCATGTCCAATGCAAGATCTGAGGAGAAAAATGGCCCGCAGGGCATGGCAACAAGTCTTGAAGTATAGGCCTCATAAAATAGTCTACAAACCAGTAGTAATCCCCCATTTTTGAAAGCACATTTGTCCATACAAAAATCGGCTGACAGAAGCCTTTTACATCGAACCTCGACACTAGAAAAAATTTCTCCAATGACTCAAAATTTTGACACAAAATCAAGTGGACCAAGAAAGAAGAATACCTAAATTTATACTCGGTATCATAGTTCTTCAATTGCTCTAGCATCCCTCAAGATACTACATCAAAAATATCATAATATTTCTGACTCTTCTCCTTTTTTAGCATAAAATCCAAGCTCATCTAGAAGAAGGGATGGATGTCCTCATCATCATCAAGGCCATAAATCATGGCTAGCATTGAGAAGATAGTCTATGTGTATTTCTTGAACTTTTTGTGCGAAAAAGGGAAATTAAAGTGATCTGTCTCCAGTCTTTCCTTTGTTTCATCCTCATAAAAGTTTTCTTTCTTGGTTTTTTCCTCCTAGAAATTTTCCATCATTTCATCATCAAATCATTCAACACCCTAAGTCATAGGGATACACAACATATCCCATATATTTTATGTAGAAATTGTAACTTTGATCTTGTTGCCTAAAATGGCTCTTGTCCCCTTGTTAAATCATTTGGAACATGCGCTCACCAACTCCAGGCATGGGTGTACGTCAGAAAACATGAACTGTGGTAGACCATAATTCCAAAGCTGAGACGTAAAACCCTCAGATGACCCATGTTGCACCATTATTTAGAATGCACCCTCCCTAAGACTTTTAGAGTTGGATGCTAACTTGGGGTCAAAAATATTGTCAACAAAATCTTGCACTGCCTCTCTCCCAAAACGTTTATCTGGTTGCACTATTTTACAAAATTCAAATGATCACTCCTCAGGTGCTAGGGCGTTGGTGAATGAATTCCTCCCAAAGATATTGGAGAAACCTGGCCTTTTAGATGAGGCTCCATCCTTCCTACCAAATGTTGATGGCTCTTATATGGCTATGTCAAGAAGTTGTAGAAATTTTCTTCAATGAAAATGGCCACTTACTTTTTGCTACCTAGAAAAAAAATATTTTGGGTGCAATTAAGGCTTTGTCATTATCGCTAGTCCAATAAATGTTGCCACCAAGGTGATACATGTGGATTTGAGATTTGTATCCCTTGAGAATACTGAAAGCACCGCAAGAATGAAATTACTACATTCTCCTTGCCACCTCTTTCACAAATAAGCTCATTGCATTGGGAAGCGTGCTTTTAGCTACGAGAAATGTGCTTAAGGTGTGTGAGGTACTTTTGAAAAGATGTTCCTATTTAATTTGTTAGAACTTGACATGTTAAACCATGTATTTTCAAATAAGCAAGCTAGCTGGTGCTGGTGATGGCAAAGGACACACGTTGACGATTGATGTTGGTATTATGGATGCACAGTCCTTGAAGCTACAGAATTTGATGGAGGACCTTTAAGCCAAGAAAGATAATCAACCACCCAGAAAGTATTGCAACTAGGCATGCACAATGGAGATTCTATATTGATATGATATATTGATTGATTACATATGTACAAGATGCCTGATTATATAGGCAAGAGCTAAACCCTAATATGCATGAGATGTTGCCATGTGTTTTGATCAAACAACATGTGACAACATGTGAACCCTAATGGTGATGATCATTAAATGTTGAGATAAGTTCTAGAAGGACAACTCATCTTCTAGAAGGAATCTTATCCCACCAAACAAGGAAGGGAATATTATCCCATTTATTAAATGATTTATGCAATAATGCAACCTAGGACTTAATTAATTAAATGCAAGACCTAAGTTAACTTATGCTAGTGTAATAATTAATTAATTACACCAACACCACCCATAAGTGTAACTTAGGGAGGAAGATGCAATGATTATGTAGAGATGATGATGGGTCCCAGCTACGAGGCCATGTTAGGTACCCATGTACATGAAGATGCAAAAAAATCTCCCACAACCGGAGAAAAGGGGAAAACCCAATGGGAACAAAACCCCTCTCCAAAAAAGAGATGAAAAAGCAGAAATGTGAGAATGGGAAGGATGGAGGACTCCCAAATACCCCCCAAGTACACCATACGTCACATGGATACAATACAATCAATTCCCCCCCATAGGAGGGAAAGATAGAGACTATATAGCCCCCCCAAAAGATGATATCACCTGCAAGAAAGGTAAGTGTCTGAAGACATAACAAGATCCAATGTCGACAAACAACTTGTCTCCCTTTCGGAAGAAACAAAACCAACTGCAAGTGCAAAGATGCTTCCCATTCTGGATAGGAATTGAAGGAAGGAATAATGAACATGGATGATGATGTCTCTGAAATCTGCTCAAGTGTCTCCTTTCCTGATGATGAAAATGCCATAGTCCCGAACAATGAAGAGGGTGACAAACCAAGATGATGCAGAAACTAATGTTGAACAATATCCAAAGACTGAGATATGATGAATGTGATGGAGACTTGATAACCCCCCCTAAATGAAGTGTCCTCAAAACCACTAAATGAAGTCTGAAGCAAATCCAATGGTGGATGCTGAAGAAACCTCAAATATTGAATGGAATAACAAGGAAGAAGTCTCAGATATGAAATATCTGAATAGAGGAGTGATATCCCGTCAAGAATGTCCTCCAAACCTGTAGAAGTAGCCAAGTCAATGATGCCTAAAACGAAGCCATCCTGTGATGCCAAGTCTAAAAAATTGAATGTGTCCTGATGGATGATGATGGTGGAAGCCTGAATCAATGATTCTAGACAAGGAATCACTGAATGTGAAGGGATACCAACTGTCTCTGATGAAGAAGAAGAACTAAAAGGAACCTTGTCAACCTCTTCAGAAAGATCAAGGTAATCAACTTCCTGCACAACAATATCATCATAGGGAACTTGATCTAAAGCAAGACATTATGAAGCATGATCATTGGGGAATGGTGGAGTATATAAATTTCTATAGATCTCCCAAAGCTTAGTCCAAGGAATGTGAGGACAATCACAATGATCAATAGTACTCAAAACATCACAATCAACTTGCATAGAAATGATCTCCAAAACATTGTACCTACTGCAACTCCAAGTAAACTCAAGAATACCTTCACTTGGATGAGGAACTATACCAAATAGATGTGGCAACAAATCAAGTGATTGAAGATGGTGGCAGATCCCATCTCGCCATTGTGAATAGTTACCCTTGTGCAACATAACCAGAAAAGGAGAGTAATATGTAAGCCCCATAATGAAATTTCTCCACAAAAATACAAAGACACTGACCTTCAATAGCAAATAAAGACTTCCAAATATGATGTACAACTGAAGTGATGCTAACCGAATCAAAAAATCTTGTCCCAAGCTTCAGAATAACCAGGTTATTGATCAAATGCACCAAACTGAAAAAATCACATGCAAGAGTACCTGGAGCTGAAACTGATCAAGGGGCTGGATTGATGAAAAAAAGATTTGAATCACCTTCTTGATGCCGCTGGAATCATAGAAAACTGATGAACGGTTGAGAAGATATGCAGCTTTGAGTCTAGATTAGGGTTTTGTCTTCAGTTGGATGTAAAAATTTCTATGAGAAAAATTTTGTAGAATGGATCTCACCATTCAAAAGTATGCAAAATTCCCTTTCTGACAGTATATCATTTGCAAAAATTCGATACCCTAGGTGAAAGTTGTGATCAAATGAAAAAAATGCCTTGATTAGGCACTTGCAGGCTAAATAGGGTCAAAAATTCGGCCCCCAGGCCAAAAAAATAGCCCCTGGTCGCTGATATGACCAGAGGTCAGGCGCTGGAAAAAAAAAAAAGGTGTCGTCAAGTGAAGTGGTGGCCGAGCGGAGCAGGGTGGTGTCGGGGCGGCGCCGTTGGTGGGAGACACCACCGGATGATCGGACTGTCGGTGATGCAAGCCCAGTCGGTTGAAAAAAAAGTCTGGAGATGAAGATTCCGAATGACAGGAGGAAGCTCCGGTCGGTGTTTCGGTCGGTAGCGGTCGTCGGCGGTTGGAACGGCCGGCGGTCAAAACACGCTGGTGAAGTCACAACGGTTGGCGGGAGGAGAGATTACCGACGGGCGGTCGGCAATAAAATCCAGTGGGGAAGGTTTGAACGGGGCCAACAGTGATGTGATAGCTGCAGACATGTACCCTCCCTGTAGAAATAAATGCATCCGATGCACTAAACAAACTTTGCAGACTTTGAAAAAGGAAAGTGCCGATAATAAATATTTATATTTTTGAATATTGCTTTAATAGCAATTCAAAAACATATGAGTGCTGATTTTTATAATAAATCAAATGCTTATGAATGCCGCAGAAGAAAATATTGTATGCCGATGAGAGAATAAATTTTCAGTTGCCCGAATAAATTTTTTTGAAACTATAGAAAAATAGTATTTTTGCCAAATAATAAAAAATATTAGCCCGATTTTTCTGAAACGAAAAGTGGCCTGCTTATAAAAAAAAATTCCTCAGAGGACAACTGACCAGGATGATTTTTTGCTGCAAATTTTATGGATAGTACGATTGATATTGCAAACCTAAAAAAATACCTCTGAAGCTCCCGAGTTGATGTATCCGATTTTGATGAATGGGCAGGTGATCCTAGGGTTTCGAGGCCTTCTGAAGACAATGGCAAGCTCGGATTTGACTCTATCTGCTTTAGAAATCAGCTTGGTCCCCGGGTGGAAACAAGTAGCCTTCAATGGAAACCTTCAAGCCTGCGGAGAATCTCGCACACCAACTTTCTTGATCAAGGGTTGACATTTCACTAGATAAGCTCTGATACCATGTTGAGATTATGGATGCATAGTCCTTGAAGCTACAAACTTCGATGGAGGACCTTTAAGCTAGGAAAGATAATCAACCACCCAGAAAGTGTTGCAACTAGGCATGCACAATGGAGATTCTATATTGATATGATATATTGATTGATTACAAATGTACAAGATGCCTGATTATATAGGCAAGAGCTAAACCCTAATATGCATGAGATGTTGCCATGTGTTTTGATCAAACAACATGTGACAACATGTGAACCCTAATGGTGATGATCATTAAATGTTGAGATAAGTTCTAGAAGGACAACTCATCTTCTAGAAGGAATCTTATCCCACCAAACAAGGAAGGGAATATTATCCCATTTATTAAATGATTTATGCAATAATGCAACCTAGGACTTAATTAATTAAATGCAAGACCTAAGTTAACTTGTGCTAGTGTAATAATTAATTAATTACACCAACAATTGACATATGAGAGCACTTGCTCCCAACACCCAAATTTATTACTCAAGACCTCTTGTCAGATATTTTGTATGATTCATTTACTACCCTATGGTTGCTTTGGTATTTTCTCCTTGTCGTATGACCAAAAATGGACTTCCCATTGGTTGGGTTTGTTGGCACATCTTTTCTATATATAGCTATGCCACCTTATTGCAATATTCATTAAAAAGAAATAGCTTTTTAAGTTTAGCAAGCTTTTCTTGCTATCTCCCATTCCGCTACAATCCACTGCTTGATCAGAATGTTAGTTTTCCTAGGTACTCCTATTCAGCTTCTACCACAAAGGCCACAATACTACTTTGTGGGATTGGTCACCAATGATGGAATTAAGCACTTAGTGAAGAGGTGTGACCACCTTGGCTTGGTTGCATTCAAGTGGGTAGTATCCCTGGACTAAATTAACAATGAGAACTGATTGAGAAGAAATTGCAATGTTCTTTCTTGCTTCATCACCTCTCTGATCGACCTAAACATTTCCAAGCACATAATAATTGAATTATGCCACTAGATGTTTGAATCTGCACTGATGGAAGGGCTTGGGGAAATTGTGTAGGTAGCTATCCCTAGCATCGGCATTCTGAGTACCATGGATATCTGCAGGCATGTGGACTATGGGATAGACATACCCTGGTTTTCCTTCCTTACTGACTTCCGCACCATGGACCTTGAGATGCATCATTCATCATCTCATCCAATGGCCACCTACCTACTATGGGAGTATGATGTGGAGCATGTTTTAGGGCTCGACTGGAGAAAGAACTTTGAGTTTCTGGTGTATAGTTGTGGTGACTAGGCCTGTGGTCCATGTTGTGTGTTCGCCCCTTTTTTCACCCTGACAAAGAAGAAGAAGAAGAAGAAGAATAAAAACACAATGACGAGCCGCTTCAACTACTAAACAACAACTAGAGGCTTAGATTCTTTTTTTTTTGCACGTTGCCTCCTTTTTGCTTCTTTTAGCTTTGTGACTCTTTTTGGGTTTTCTTGAGAGGGTTTCATGTTTAAATCTGAGCCTCGAGCTTGTATTACATTGTAATTTTTTTTTATGAATATAATATAATACTTTCTACTTCCCCTGTGCTATTCTCATGGCTTATTCTCAAAACTAAAACATATTTACAAAAAAAATTACTTATGGTACATAACTATTAATTTTTTTTAAAGAACTATGTATTTAATGGAACAATTTAGATAAATATCGTTCATCAGTATATCCAAAGTGTTACCTTCCATATCTTCAAGATAGTACACATTATTTTCTTTACACACGTTGATTCGGAAGGGTCCCTTCCATAGCGCTTCAAATTTTGTATGTTGTCCTAGTTTTGTAGTCTGCTCATCGTACTTTAGTACTATGCTCCCTTCCCTAAAATCTGGGTTAGAGGTATTTTTATCGAACCATCATTTTACTGTCTGTTGGTGGCTGGTCATGGCTCCATAAGATTTTTCTCTTCCTACCTTTAGTCTAAGGAGTTTCACCAACCTTACTTCCATTTTCCTACTTTCTTCAATCTCCAGGGTCTTTAGTAGCTGCAATGTGGGGATCTCCATGGAAACAGGTAAAACAACCTCTTTTTTGTATACTAGTTCATAAGGAGAGGCCTTCAGGATTTTCTTGGGCATAATCTAGTCTGCCCATGGAGTAGCTCATAGGTGCTTGTGCAAATCCCTTTGTCGCTTTGACCCAATGTGCTTGATTAACCTAATTATATTTTTGTTGGTCAACTCCGCTAACCCATTTCCTTGTGGGTAGTAATTTGTTGAAATTTTAAGGTAAACCCCATGTTTGATAGAAAAATTGTATATTCTCGAACCTAAAAAAGCCTGAGCATTATCAAATATGATAGTTTTTGGTGAACCAAATATGTTTACCAACTCTTCAAGGAAATTGACGATCTCGTCCTTTGCAGCATTTTTTTAGGGCAATGGCTTCTGTCTGGCTTGTGAAGTAGTCGGTCATCATAAGGATCCACTTGTGACCATCACTAGAAATAGGATTTATCATTCCAACAAAATCCAAACCCCATTGAGAAAAGGGTTCCTTAGTTACAATTGGGCTCAAAGGCAAGGAAAAATTCTTTCTTTTGCCAACAAAGAATTGGCACTGAGTACACTTTTGAACCAAATGGTGTGCTTTGGAAAACATAGAGCGCCAATAATATTCAACTTGCATTATATTTAAGGTGGTATTCTTAGCAAAGAAATGTCCACCTTCAGGACTGCTAAGGAATTCATTAAGAACTCTTTCTGTTTGTGGCTTTTCTAAGCATTGGAGTAGGACAACATCATAATTCCTCTTGAATAATATACATTCAATTAATACATACTTGGCTCCTTTTAGTCAGTAGTATCATATCTTGTGAGGTGAAAGGTTGGTTGAGTATTTCCCCTTTTACATATATTGTGTTTGATCTACCACCCAAGACTCATCAGACTCGAACTAGTTTGAGTAATCTTGATTGGCCTCCTTTTCAGCTATGGAACTTGATTCCTATGCAAGATATTTGCACAAGCCTCTTCCCAAAACTGTCTTGGTTGGTCTAATGTCCACATCATACTCTAGGATATTGGTGATCTAGTTATCCCTCTTCTCGAGTGGTTATCTCACATTCGGTGAGATGCTCTCGCACACTGGGATGTGCGATGAGAATAGTGATTCTATTGGCCGACACCAAGTGTCAAAAATTCTTTAGGATTTTAACAATGGAAAAAGCTTGCTTTTAAAAAAATTATACCTAGCCTGATATCCTTTAAGAGAAGTGAAATGTGATAGGATTCTCTCCATTACTTCCCTCATCCTTCTAAGTGAGTACTGAAGCTATGCTATGTTTCCCGTTGTATACATAGAGTAGGAAATCTTTGGAAAAGTCTCGGTTAGCCAACACCAGAGTAGCGAAGATATATATCTTTATCTATTCAAAATTTGCATTGCCATCGGGGGTCCATTTGAACACTAGGTGATTTTTAAGCATCAACATGATAGGTCTTGTGATGCCTACAAAATTTGAAATGAACCTGTTGATGAAGTTGATTTTCCCTAGAAAAGACTGTAGCCCTTTTTGATTTATTGGTAGGGCTAACTCCATTATAGATCTCACCCTTTCAGGGTCTATTGATATTCCCTCCTTTGATAACACAAAACTGAGTAGTTTACCTTGAGGCACTCTGAAAACACATTTTTTGGGATTCAAGGAAATCCTTAATTGTTGACATTTTTAGAAACATTTTCTAGATGATCAAAGTGATCATCCTTTGACTTTGAAAAGATCGTTAAGTCATTTAGATATATTAGAATAATCAGATTAATTAATCCTCTGAAAGCAATATCCATTGCTTGTTGAAAATTCGCACCAACATTTGAAAGTCCAAACGACATTTTTGAGTATGTAAATGTCTCCCACTTATTGGTAAACATTGTTTAATGTTGGTTGCCTTCCTTTACATATACTTGGTTATAATATGAGAAATCATCAAGTAATGAAAACATCTCTAATTTGGCCATGATCTGTAGGATCTACTCCATTGACAACAAAGGGTAGTGATCTTTTAGCGAGGTTTTATTCAAATCTCAAAAATCAACACAAAGCCTAATATTGCCATTCTTTTCCTGAAATGGTACCAAATTTTATGCCTAGGTGGAATGCTTAATCAGATATATGATACTTGACTCGATCAATTTGGTGAGCTCTTGCACCATCAATGCTTCATCCTTCAGCTTGACTAGCCTTTATTTTTGTTAAATGGGATTTGATCCTTCCACCAAGTCAACGGGTATACTGAATTATACCTAGATCATACACTTTGAGATCATCATAGGTCCGGGCAATAACTATCATATCTGGAACAAAACATAGATCCTTTAGTCTTTCCTTTTCCTTCCACAGAACATCCCTTTTGACTTTTAACTTTCTATCACTTTCGACATCAAGCTCTTCATAATCTCTCACATCCACAGTGAACCTCTATTTTCCATTCCTTACATCCTCGCAATCAAAAATATTTTCAAGGGAGATTAAACCTTGAGAAAGCTTATTGCCTTTTAACTAGATAACCTACTCTTCGGGAAATTTTTATCCTAGCTATGAATAGTTAGAAGCTCCTCCTAATTTCTGTAGGAAGGTAGTGATCTAAATGTCAACCTCAAATACATACTAGTTTTGATCATTGTGATTGCTGGTTAGACGATGATTTGTACTCCATTTTGCTTTGTTTTTTGAATTGGAAACTAGTTCAAATTGGGAATAGATAGAAGCTATCCAATCAGTGACATTGTTTTGAGATAGGGGAATGACTTGGATATTAAAATCTTCAAAACTCTTGATCAGATCCAATATCCGATGTTTGCACTAATTTGTTCTTATATTCTTCATAGCCACTTTCCCATCGACCTGGCTCACAACTAACTCTAAATATTTGAATGCTTCCATTCTCTTTATGCCCATACATTCTACAAGAATCAAACCATGAACCAAGGATTCATATTCCACATCATTGTTCGAGCATGAGAACAAAAAATTAAAAGACTTCAGGTTCTCTGATCCTATCGAGGACACTAGTTGGACACACGCTCTAGAACTGACTTTGCATTTGGCACCATCAAAGTATAAGGTTCATAGACCCTTCCAACCTAGATCATCATATTCCTCCCAATCCTTCATCAATTTTGGAAAGGCTTGATCATCATCAGAAATCACATAGTGCCTAGCCCTATTGCATGAAAGTTTCCAAATGGGTCAAAGTCGATGAATTGGCTGATGAGCACTTCTTCCTCATGATTCTGATCACTTGTGTCTTCTTCATCTTCCAACATCTCACATAGTATCTCTCCCTTTGCGAGAAAGAGGTATGTGTTGCTTCAAAGCATAGGACTACATTGTTCACTATGTGTTCTAGATGCAAAGATTTAGATAGGATTTTCATCTTTTCCCCATGCTTGGTCCTCAATATCAGGTGATACCAATCGAACGCTAAATATCTACCAAGCTTTGTGGTGAAATCTCTTAAAAGACACATTCTAAAGACCAGGGAAATGTCTATCACCACTATCTCTTGTGTGATCATTTGGCTTGCATGATTCCCTTTTCAAGGGGTTCATATTTAAGTTTCAGGGCATTGGCCACTTGTTTTGGCATGACCGTTGTACTAGCCCCTGAATCAATCATGTTATTATGCAAAAGTTTATCTCCCACAATGAGTGTTAAAAAGAAAGGTGTGGGATTTTACTTTCTTACCTCTTTCTCTTTTTCATTGTCTGCATCATTCACAAAAGCTATGGCCTTCGAAGCTTGAGGATCTGACACAAATTCTTTATCTTTATCTTGATCATGCAATGGAGTCACATCCATTCATGATATTTGTTATTCCTTCTTTAATGCTTCCCAAAGAAATGTATTTTGTTCAGGGATAGATATGATGTCCTACAGAGATACATTGGTAGGAACCTTCTTTAGTTGTTCCACCACATTAAGCATTCTGATTAGCTATACCTTGGGCTTAAATGGTGGTATCTCTCTCATCTTTAGAGGAAAATGGTCCATCATGAATGGGCTTGGTATCTTGTTCCTGTCCTTTTTGGAAGTGGTGAAGTTCACGACTATTGAGTAGTCTGGCCTATGAGATATGGAGCCTATTTTTTTGCAGCAGCAGTTGATGTGGCTGAGGACGTAGTAGAGCTTGTTGTGCATATTCTCCCATGAGCCTTCTTTTGGATCTTGTGTTGTAGTCTGATTGTACTTGTGAGGCACTATTCGTTGAAGCTTCATTCACGAATACTTCATCTTCTTCCTCTATCCATGAAAAAGAACTTGGTCGAGTACAATATCCAACTCTTTCTCTAAATACATCCCTTGCATTTGCACTCTAAATCGGGCATTTTCCATTTTAGGGGATTGATATCCTTCCATATTCAAGAGTGCACCCTTGCTTCTTTGTTCCACTATCTTTTGCTAAAATTTTTCCCTTACACAATTTCGGGGCATGTGACTACCACTGCATGGGAAGCACCATATGTTCTCATCTTCTACTAGGTTGTCCTGGTCTGGGACTAATTCTTTACCCTAGCTATCCTTGACTGTCTATAGTAGCATGGTGACTAGAACTATCTAGTTTATGGACATCATTTCTTGACCTCCTCCTCTTGAGGGTCCTTGGTATGTATTTTTTTGGTAGGATTTCCTTCCTCCACCATAGGTTTGAGTGGTCTTCTTCAGAGGTTCCGCTTCCTATCGTTTCATGAGAACTAACTCGTTAGCGAAAGACTGCATGAGACTCTCAATATCGTTGATGTCCACTACTATAGAAGAAGAGCCCAAAGTGATTGGATACATGGTAGGGTACATGTACATGGATTGATTCTTCACTTGTATCTCCAGTTGTGTACCAAAAGTGCTTGGAGTATCTTCTTCCCAAGGACCACTAGAGATTTCTGCAAATACAAGCATCAAAGGTCATCGTGGAAGTTTGGTGCAAGGGCACCATGTCAAAGCATGTAAATATGGTCAAATGAGGTCTTATGTTAGGTTTTAGATTTTTGAGTCTTTTTTCACCCAATAAGGTCATAATAGACCATTATTTATGTAATTTGAGTCAAATGGGATCCATTATGTAAAAGGTGTAAAATCTTGTAAAAGTTGTCAAAATGCAAAGTTGCAAAATTGCAAAAAAATTAAAAGGTGGAATCCCAACGGTTAAGAAGTTCAAATATTGGTTTGTGTTGATTTGGTTAGTTTTTTTTTATGTGTTGGGTTCAAATAAGCCTCACAATCTTTGAGGCAGCCTTCTACTGTTCATTTTGTTGAAGAAAGCAATCAAAAACTCTCATTTTCTATGTATTCTCAATTAAATCTATTGCTGCAGGATATAGTATGGTTCTTTATTGATTGTTTTTATCCAAGGTGTCTTGAAATTGGTAGAGATATCTAATAACTCCATTTTGGATAGTTTGAGGTGATTTCATAAAGGATCAAAGCTTTTATCGTCATTTTACTCGTAATGGATTTGAAAAACCTGTTTTGACGGTTTGAAGGTTCAAAAAATGCATGGTTGACCCATTCCATTAGTAGAATAGCTTGTAATTTGGTGGAATTGGTACATTAGGGTAGGATTTAATGTTAACGTATGTTTTAGGATCAGGTAGTAAGGTTTGAGGCCTTTTTGATGCTGCCCTAGTTGTAAATTCATGGTTTTCTTAGCTTAAAAGAGATGGTTAAGAGTTGGAGTTTTCCTAAAATGAATTGATAAAGGATGGGAGATGGTTTGGAGAGCATGTTAAGACCCTATGTGATGTGTTTGAGGCATTGTTAAGGAGAAATAGGGATTGCATAACATAGTTTCAATAAACCCTCATTGTACAAGCATGAATTGGCCTAAAACAAGGGTTTGGTGATTTGTTCAACTAGTAGTTGTTTCTCTTGATAGAAATTGTTGATTCAAAGCTTTTGAAACCTGGTTGAGGATCTAAAATATAGATTTGTGTTTGGAAGAAGGTTTAGGTTGGTGTTTCTTTGGAAAATAGGGCTAATTAAGCCACTCTCTAGCATCACTACTCGATTTGACACCATTTTCCGATGGGCATTCGTCAGTCATTCGACAAATCTTTGTCAGAAGAGCGATGCAATGGCGAAAATATTTTCATTGCTAATTTTTTGTCGCAAGGCCGACGACAAATCAAACGTTGAAATAACGGTGAAGAATCGTCAGTCGACGACATCGTGAAATACCCCAGGATTTTGTCAGAATATGGATGAAAACTTTGTTTATCCACTGACGAATTACACTAGAAGTTCATCACCGGTTCGACGAAATGGGCAAGCAGTAGCATCGAAACAACATAAGACGTTCATCGAAATTGTGATGAAATAGGCAAGTAGTAGCATCGAAACAACACCAAAATATCGTCGAATGTGCGATGAAATAGGCAAGTATTTTCATCGAAACAACACCAAGAGTTTGTCAACTTTGTGAAGAAATTAGCAAGGAGTAGCATCAGAAGAACACCAAAAGTTCATCGAAAGTGCGACGAAATGGGTAGGGAGTAGCGTGGTAGCAACGCCAAAATATCGTCGGAAGGGTGATGAAATGGGTAGGGAGTTACGACGAAATCGTCGTCATAGCTATAGCAACTTTGTCGAGCCTTTCTGTTGATTTGTCGGTGGTTGTCATCGAAATTGCGATGAAGAAGCAATTTTTTTTTTTAAAAAAAAATATTCGTGGAAATGTACCATTGTGGAGACTGACGAATGATCATACATACGTGATCAGATATTGGTTTGATAAGCCTAAATCATGCATTTTGCATTGAAAAGTGCATTACCTTATTGAGTTTCTCTTTGTTTCGAGAATAGTTTAATATTCTCTACTTAACAGGGCCAACCACGTGACGATGGAAGCTCATTTGGCCCCTCCCCCTCCACATCACTCACAATTCCCCATACCCAATCATAACATTAATCATTGATTCATCCATTAATAAATATATAACATTCATTCATTCATCCATTAATAACATATAACATTTATTCATTAACATATAACATTCATTAATTAACATATTCACATTCATTCATTAACATATAATAATCATTCTTTCAGTTTTTACATATTATCAAAAATATGGTTGTCATGATATGATTACAATCACTTTTTTTTTTTTTTTTTTTTCAAAGCTACATAAAGCTTAAGTGGAGTATCATTTTCTAAATCAATATTTGTCCCCCCTTTAGTTGTTATCCCCTCTGCTTGTGATCTTAATGTATGCATAGTCGTCTACTCATGACGTGGACGTTGTTGCAAGGGGGGTCTGCAGCAATAAGAAAGAAATGTTAAACTGATATGTTTTATTATTATTGTTACAAGTATTTCATTAATTAAAAGAATATTAGAGTGGTTATTCTTACCGATGGGTCCACATCATGTTCCCCGAACTTTTGTTGTAGAATCATGCTCAACATGTTGAACACCCTCTAAATCCTGATCTGCATTTGAAACACGAAAGGTTATATTAATTAATACACCAATTGAAATTAAATATGTTTAAGAGAACATGAGAGTGGTCCTCTTTACCTGATGGGGCCACATCATGTTCTTGATCTTCTCTAGCCTAATCATGCTCAACAAGTTGATCACGCTCTACATGCTCTAAAGTTGAAACACGAAAGATTACATTAATTAATACAATTGTTGTAATTAAATATGTTTAAGA
>VDFB02162240.1:0-24518 GCA_007258455.2 Sequoia sempervirens | reverse complement strand
TCACATATATCTTCATTCTTCATCCTCTCTTGGGGTAGGTTTTTCCTA
This sequence comes from Sequoia sempervirens, assembly GCA_007258455.2. Lineage (NCBI taxonomy): Eukaryota > Viridiplantae > Streptophyta > Pinopsida > Cupressales > Cupressaceae > Sequoia > Sequoia sempervirens. The sequence goes on along the minus strand of VDFB02162240.1, from coordinate 24,470 downwards.
AAAAAAAATCATTCTCATATTTTGGGGGGCATCATCATTGTACATGGGAATTCGATCAAGCCTAGTTGCTAGAACCTATTTCATATTTCACATTTCCCATAAGTTGCACTTAAGGGGGTGCCAATATAATTATTTAATTACATCTTATTATATCAATTTTTCTTAGGTAATTTATTTTTATTATGTAGGTAGGATAGGATAATTAAATACATGTCATTCCTTCTTTCATGGGATTCTACATTTTCCCTTATCCTCTCATATTTGAAAACTTACTTAAAGAAATCCCTTTTTTTAGTTTTTTTGCCTCTTCCCCTCCTTATAGATTTTAGAATCTTGAGGCCATTTATTGTAGGTCTTTCCTTCCATTGAATAAATAATTATGATATTAGCTTTATGTATTGAATATTCAAATTCTTATATTATGATTAGCTATTAGACATTTGATCTTAAGTAAATTTAATAATTATAAAAAATTCTAAGATATTTATAAAAAATACTTTGATCTTACCTTATTTTAACTCTTGTATTATATAATACAAAGAAACTATCCCAAAAATATGTAAATCCAAAAAAAAACTCATAAAATGTGATACATAAATTATAATCATAAAAAAAACTAATTTAATTACATAAACTTCTAAAATTATTAAATATTTCTCTAATATGTTTATCCAAAATGAAAACCTTGTAAAGTGAATTCCATGATAAAAAAACAAGGTATTCAAATAATAAATTAAATTCTTAAATAAAATCGTCAATATAAATAGATATGCATTGATCTATAAATCAAATCATATAAACAATTGAATATTAATTAACAACTAATTACTAATAAGGATTCAAATGCTATACAATGAATTTGTATAAAAAATATTTTTTATTATATTCAATAATAGATAAGAAAATTCATCTTGAATATACATAATTAATGTCTATTTTTTTTTATTGGGAAATGAATAATATTTTATATTTTTAAGTTATTTTAAAATAAATTTATTTTATATAATTTTATTATTTAAATTATAAAGACTATTTAATTGTATTATTTTTTAGCTTTTCAATTGAATTTAAAGGGAGCTAAATCAAGTAATTCTTGATCAAACCAAATATCTCGAAATGTATCGAGGTTGGAATCGACATTAGAAAAAGTTGCAATAAGAATTTCTCTCTTCCATTCTTCAATATGAGGATAGCCAGATTGATCTGCTAACCAATCGTGATACTGTTTAAGAGTTCAACAATTAAAATAGTAAAAAATATTAGATTTTTTCAAAAAAAATCATATACACACAAAAAATTTAAAATAACGTACGGATCATAATAAAATGAATTAACAGAAACATTCCTATGGACAAACTCTTATATTTTACAAGTTAGTTTCAAAAATTAAAAGAGACTCAAAATATTGAAGAAGTTAAAATACATATGCAATTGCATCCACCAATTATATCAATCAAAGTATTAACTTTGGAAATCTCAATTATATAACTTAACTCAAGGTCTAAAATATATCACTAGACTATATGCTTTAAAATAATTGAATGTGTTATCTTCTATTTTCTTTTGTCTTAGGGTTGAATATAAAGATTTTGGGTAATAATGACATGGTAAGAAGTTGTACATATCTTGCATATACATAAAATTTAATATGCAAAAAATGATCAATATTATGGATAAGTGAAAATACTTATTTAAAATTCACATATTAACTTTCTTCTACCATATTGTCATGAAATATTTATATTTATTGAATCAAATTATATTTTTTCTATTAGTTTTGAAGTTGTTACTTTAAAAAATAAAGAAAAGGATAAACACCCTATTGGTGTAACATCCACCTAATAATCAATTTACTTAGAATGATATGAATATTTAGTTATGATATCACCTAGGTAGCTAACAATGACATGATTTCAACTTGAATTGAGGTATACAAGTATCCTAGTTGTATCATTAATCTTTGATTGATACTAGTTAGGTATCATCTCTATTCAATCAAGACCATATTTTCTTACTCAAATTGAGTGAACTAACCAATTGATTAGTAGTTCAACTAATGACCTCACAGTTAGAATAAGTTAATTGATCCACTAAATAGTGGTTAAATTCATAACCATTGGGAATATCATCTCCTTGAGTCGCACATCTAGGTGGTCTATTTATATGTACTTCATTCATCCATTTGATGGTTGATTTGATTAATTCTAATTTACTATTTTGGAATAACCCGTATTCTTCTATTTTGCATCATTTTTCTTGTGTTTATATCTATTCCAACTTTCTTCATGCACTTAAATTCAATCTTGTGTTTGGATTCCCATTGAATCCTACATGACATCATACTATTGTTGGTGTTTGAATTTTGTTCATGTCCATTAAGGAGTGAGGATTTCACCTAGAGTTTCACATCAAAATTTATGCATTAGTGATTCTTGGATTATATTAGAGTCCACCATTGCATCAAAATCAACTAAAAGCTTAAGACACTTTCATTTTTTCTAATTTGGAGACTCATAAGTCCTTTTTTTTAGTTTTGGATGCAAGCATTATTATTATCTTTTGTAAGAATGTTTTTTTTCAAAGAACACTAGCATATTTAATGGAGTCTGCTAATGCATCCAAAAATACAAAAAACCTCTAAATCAAGTATAAGAAATTATGTCCTTAATTTTTGTTTTTAATTTAAAAAATAACTATATTTTTTTTTAATAAAAAAACTCTTTTAAAAAGCTTATCACTTAAATAAAGTGCTTTCCTTTAGTAAAATAAACTCATTGGTATCATTTTTAAGTACCATGTACGCACCCTTTACTATGAAACACAAGATGCACCTACATACCTACATAGTGAACGTACATCAGGCACCTTTGCACTAGTCAATGCCATATTGGTTTTCAGGTCTATATTTTTTACCAAGTGTATACGCACTATAAGCACTATACGTATTCAACCCTACCATATCAATATTATGCATAATTGATATGCCTAATTAGCAAGTACAATTAGTGCATATACCATCATTGATATCATCCTTCCTTTCCTTATAGGGAGGATCCCTCATGACTAATATTTTTTTCTACTTTACTTTAAAGGTCCATAAATTGGTCACATAATGTTCTTTTCGACATAATTGATTCTCAAATGGTATATAATTTTGGATGCTTCATAATGGTATAGTCTATTTTATATTTTGGTGTCTATTTTTTCCATAAATTATAAGTTATCACAAGTGATGTTGAGAAATTTTCATTTTGAGTTCTTCTAGGGCTTTGTTTGATGTCATATGGAAAAAAAAATTGGATGTTATTTTTTGAAAGTACATAACTTTTCATGTAATTCTCACTAATATAGCTTGATTATTTCTATTTTGTATAAAAAATGTACTTTTAATGCTTTGGTACATACTTTGGCATATATAAAAATTTTGCATGGAATGTGAGTTTTTAAGGTGCAGTTATTTTAGCAAATGCAATTTTGTATGTGCAGGTTTAGTGATAATTGGCAGTTGTAGTGTGGCATGTGGTGACATTTGAAAACTTACCGTTATGCATGTGCAATGTTTTTGGAACTTTCCATGTTGCATCTTCAGCCTTTGGCAATTATTTTAGAAATGTGTAATTTATGCATTGTAAGCTCTTATATATTGAGCACTTGTATTTTGGAGTTGTAATTGTTGTTTTATTTAAAGTACCATTATGTTATCGGAATTACTCTAGAATTGAGAAGTGTGAAGACTCCTACAAGAGCATAGCTCTAGAATTATATTGTAACTTGTTAATTGTTGTTGAATAATATAATTGAGTTGTGTTTTGGAGTGTGGGGTTTTTATTTCGAAAAGATTTTCCCCACGTAAAATTATGTGTTATGATTTAAAATTGTTTATCTATTTATGATATGTATGTGCATCTAAATTTGTAACAGTTAAAGGTGTTAAATAAATTTTTATAACTCTCTCCTACTTAGATTAGTGTAGGAAGTTGCTTCCACTTAAACCCGACTTCCTTTAAGTTGGTATCAAAGCCTGGCTAGATTTGATTTTGTTGTTGGGTTTGAAGGGTTTTTTTAGTTGATCTTTGTTTTAGTGGGAGTTTCACATAATAATATTTTGTGACTTTGTTGTTATGAAAATCACATCTAGTAGAGCTAAAATGGAAAAGTTTAACGGTGAAAAATTTGAGTGTTGGAACTGTGAAAATTTGGTCATTTTAGAAAAGAGTACAAGGAAGAGAAGAAGAAGAAAGACAAAAAGAGTTTCTCAAATTCCAACTCTAATAAATCCTCTCAAGATGATGTAGATGCATTTATCACAAATTTGGCAACACATGCATCAGAAGATGTTTGGTTGATAGACTTGGGTGCTTCCTTCCACATGACCTCTCACAGAGGTTGGTTTTTGAAGTATGATAATACGATGGTGGGAAGGTGTATTTGGGTAATGACTCTCACCTGAACATTGTTGGTCATGGAAGAGTAAAAATTAGATTCCCTAATGGAAGAGTGAAGGGGATTGATGGTGTCTTGCATATTTTGAGTTTGGCATGAAACCTACTTTTTGTGAGTAAATTGAATGATTCAAGAGTACAAGTTGTTTTCTTGAGTGGAGGATGCAATATGACAAGAGGAGCTATGGTGTTGTCTAATTTTGTTTGAATCGATACCTTATTCAAGCTAGATGCATGCACTATTCAGTGCAATAGTGTCTCTAACAAACCAAAGAAGAAATCTCTAGATTCTTCATCCTCACCATCAAATTGAGTAGAGAAATCTATAGCAACTACATCTGATGGTTGTGAATTTTGGGTACCTAAGGGTGTTCATTCCTTGGAAATGAAGATTCCTAGAGAGAAGACAATGCTATGGCATCAATGACTTGGTCACATCAGTGAGAAGGGTCTTAGAGCCTTGAAATCTAAGTGCCTTGTTGAAGGCCTTGATGATTGTAATCTTGAGTTTGACTTTTGTGAACATTGTGCTTATGGAAAACAACATCGTGTTACTTTTCACTCTAGTTACACAAGTCTTCTAGGGTTTTGGACTATGTTCATGCAAATGTGTTTGGTCCTGTGAATGTTCTTTCATTGTCAAAAACTATATATTTTGTTTCTTTCATAGATGATTACAATAGGACATTTGTTTATTTCCTCAGGAGTAAATCTAAAGTTTTTAGTTGATTTAAGGAGTTTAAAGCCTTGGTAGAAAATCAAAGTAGTAGAAAAATTAAATGTTTAAGGACTGACAGTGGTAGTGGGTTTTGTTTGGTAGATGTTGAAAAGTTCTATATAGAGCATGAGATTGAGAGACATAAGACAACTCCATACACCCCACAACAAAACAGGATTGCACAGAGGATGAACATGACGTTGATGGAGAGGGCTGGGAGTATGTTGAGTGGTGTTATCCTTGAGTAGAAGTTCTAGGTTGAAGCAATAGCCACTACATGTTATTTAATCAACAGATCTTCTACATAAGCTCTTGTTGATAAGAAACCCATGGAGGTGTGGTTTGGTAAAAATCCTTTGATGAGATATCTTAGAGTCTTTGGTTGTGAAGCTTACACTCATGTTCTGATTGAGAAGAGGTCTAAGTTGGAGAACAAGGCAGTGTATCTTCATTGGCTATAGTGTTAGTGTGAAGGGGTACAAAATTTGGGATCCAATGGCCCAAAAGGTTTTGTATAGCAAAAGTGTGATTTTTCGAGAGGTGAAACCTTCCACAGTTGAGTTGCAATCAAAGAAAGAGGAGAAACAAAATAAGGTAGTTCAAGTTCCACTTACTCTGTTGAAAGAAGAACTATGTATTCTTGTTGAACTTGCTGATGAGGAGAGTTTGAGAAGCTCTAAAATTTATGAAGAAGAAGGACCTCAACCTCAAAAATTTAGGAGGTCTACTAGAGATAGGCAACAACTTGATAGGTTTGGTTATTCTTTGTTGGATTCCAATTGCATTTTTTCTTTGATTGCTAACACTGATGAGCCTACGGTTGTTAGAGAGGCTATGGGTATGATTGATGTAGATTCTTGGATGAAATCCATGGAGGAAGAAATGGTTTCATTGAAGAAAAATGACACATGGAATCTAGTACCTTTGACTAAAGAACAAAAAAATCGGCTAGATGTAAATGGGTGTTCAAGAGAAAAACTGGTCCAAATGGTAGTGTTGAGAAGGATAAGGCATAGTTGGTGACTAAGGGGTATTCTCAAGTGGAGGGAATTGACTATAGTGAGATTTTCTCTCTTGGTGCAAAGATGACATCTATCTAGTTCTTGTTATCACTTGCAACAACTTATGATCTAGAAGTGGAACAAATGGATGTGAAGACAACATTCCTTCATGGTGACTTGTAAGAAAAGATTTATGTCATAGCTAGAGCATTTCATGGTTAAAGGTAAATAAAATATAGTTTGCAAGTTGAAAAAGTCTTTGTATGGTCTTAAGCAGTCTCCTAGAATGTGGTACAAAAAAATTGATACCTATGTGTTTACATTGGGATTTTTGAGATCTAAATCTAACCGTTGTGTGTATTAAAAATCTGATAATGGTCATATTCTCATAATTGCATTGTACATAGATGATATGTTGTTTTTTGGGAATGGTAAAAGTTTGATTTCAAATTTGAAGTCTCAGTTGTCAGCATAGTTTGAGATGAAGGATCTAAGTGCAACAAGGTATATTTTGGGGATGGCGATCAAAAGAGATAGAGCTAATAGAAAGATTTGGTTAAGCTAGAGAAAGTATGTGAATACAGTGTTGGAGAGGTTCAACATGATAGCTTGTAGACAATTAGTTGTTCCTATAATGCAAGGGATGAAGCTTTCTATGGAGGATTGTCCAAGATCTCCTACTGAGATGTAGGACATGACCAGAGTACCATACGTGAGTTTTGTTGGCAGTCTTATGTATTCTATGGTCTGTACAAGGATAGACATTGCCCAAGTAGTGGGATTCCTTAGTTAGTTAATGGATAATCTTGGATGGGTACATTGGGATGTAGTGAAGAGAGTGTTCAGATATTTATGGGGTACTTCCAAGTATTCCTTATGTTTTCATGGTTATCCTACCAGACCTCAACACTTAGTGGGTATTCATGGATATGTGGATTCAGATTGGGCAAGTGACATTGACATCAGAAGATCCACTAGTGGCTATGTGTTCACAATACATGGTGGTGCTATCAATTGGATGAGTAAGCGATAGGTTGTAGTCAATTTTTCCATTACAAAAGTAGAGTACATGGTAGAAACTCATGCTTGCAAGGAAGCCATTTGTCTTAAGCATTTGTGTTCTAATATTGGTTTTGATGTAGGGTAGATTACTATCTGTTGTGACAGTCAGAGTGCCATTTTCTTGGCAAAGAATCCTACTTTCCATGCTATAACAAAGCACATTGATGTTCAATTTCATTTTGTTCGTGATATGGTGGAAGATGGAAAGGTGAAATTGGAGAAGGTTGAAACCCTAACGAATGTTACAAATGAATTGACAAAGCCAGTGAGCACAGAGAAGTTCAGATGGTGTTCAAAGTCTATGGGCCTCACAACCTCTAGTAGTTAAATCATGTTAATTTTATTGGCTCTTCAAAGGTGTTCAACAAGTAGGAGAATGTTGGGAAAAAGAAGGTGTCTCAACCTTTGTTTTTTCCATACTATTGATTTTTTAAATATTAAATGTTGCTAATTTTCTCATATTGTCTTGTGAGTTATAAATTGCAGTTTCTATTCTAATGACGAGTCAAGTTGGAAAGTTGATTTTATAGGTGGAGTTGTGCATGAAGGCATTTTCTATTTTCATGTTGATTTTGCATGGAATGCAAGTTTTTGAGGTGCAGTTATTTTGGAAAGTGTAGATTTTACATGTGCAAGTTTAGTGATAATTGGAAGTTGTAGTGTGGCATGTAGTGACAATTGGAAACTTATCATTATGTGTGTGCAATGGTTTTGGTGCTTTCCATGTTGCATCTTCAACCTTTGGCAGTTGTTTTAGAAATGTCTAATTTATGCATTGTAATCTCTTATATATTGAGCACTTGTATTTTGGAGTTGTAGTTCTTGTATTATTTGAAGTATTGTTATGCTACAAAAATTATTCTAGAATTGAGAAGAAGTGTGAAGACTCATGTAGGAGCATAGTTGTGTAATTATATTGTAACTTGTTAATTGTTGTTGAAAAATATAATTGAGTTGTGTTTTGAGTATGGGGTTTTTCTCTTGAAAGTGTTTTCCCCACATAAAATTCTATTATGATTTCATTTTTTATCTTTTTATGATATGTATGTGCATCTAAATCTGTAATAGTTAAAGGTATTGAAGAAATTTTTGCAACTCTCTCCTACTTAGATTAGTGTAGGAAGTTGTTTCTACTTACCTGACTTCCTTTCACTTCAATGGTGATTTTTTATGCATGAAACCTTGGTTTCGTTCTTCAATTCATGAACTGAAACTTTCTCTTAAACACTTCTCTCAGTACATATTTCGTACCTTCCATTGCAATTCTAGGAGCTGGAGAGTCAACCATTGGTAATATAATAGGTAAGTATCACTGCACGTAAAAATAAATAATCAATTATGAAAGTTTAACATGTGCACATTTATGTGTGGAAATGGACCTTTCTAAAGGTCTTCCTACATAAATATCTTTGAAGATGAGCAAAAGATATTGGAAAAAACCCATAGATTATGAAAATTTTCTTTCAAATATAGGAAATGTTTTTCAACTGATCATTCTACTTCGCAATGTCAAAAGTTGCAAGCTCATGGTAAGCCTACTTGGTGGATTGGGGCAGAATCACATTATTATGTCATGTGCCATCAAGTGCTCAAAATGATTTGACATCTTCCCAAGCTCCTTCAAAAGCCATTACAAAGCCAAAAAATCTCCTTCACACACTCCCCAAGACCCAACGATTGGGGTTTTCCATGAAGCTTCTCTTGAAGGAAATATCTCAGAGGTTTATGTAATTCAACTAGAGAATATAGAGATTCAGAGGCCTCCCTCAACTCTCTAGAAACATCAATGAATACTCTTAGAAGCAATGAAGACAACTTGATAGGAAAAATTAGTCAAAATCTAGAGGCAATTTCTCAAGATGAGGAGGAATGGACAGAGGTAAAACATAACTAACCCGTATTCCTCCTCTCCCCTAAAAAAAGTCAAGCATCAAATGATGTTGAGATCAAAAAAAAAAAGGGAAAAGTTTTGTAAAAATGTATGAATCTGAAGCACCCTAATTTAAAGGTTGATGCAATTTTTTTTGTTTTATATAAAATGGAGTGGGCCCCATGCCCACAACTCATTGAAAAAATAAATAAATAAATTATTCTTTGAATAATCTTATATACATTCATTTGCCACATTTTTTTCTCTCTATCTAGCTAACTAACAAGTTTTAGTTTTTATATGTTCTTTCCACTTTTTACATTTCTACTTTTAATGATTTATTTCTTATTATTTTCCTATTTTTATTTTCTCCTATATTACAATAGTTTCACTAACCATTTTTAAATATTCAATTCATTCATTTAATATATTTGAATCTTTAATTAATTTTTCTCTATTTTTTCTTTTCCATCTCCATATTATAACCTACCTATTATGACATAATCTTTTCATCCTTTTTACATTATATTATTTTTAATTTGTACATTATCCTTCTAGTGTCATAATTTTAGTTCCCTTGTCCTTTTTCTAAATATTTAATTAATAACTTTTTTATAATTTTCAGTCTTGTCCATTATTTATTTTATTCATACTCTAAAATAAAAGAAATTTAGTAATTCTAAGATTGTTTTCTTATTCACTCCTTCGTTCTAAACAATTATTTCTCTTTATAACCAAATGCTCTTCCTTTATTTCCTAATTTTCTTATCTTAACATCATGTTTCTATGTATATTATAATTTATACTCTTTTTTTAAAATTCTATTTCTATCCATGTGTTATTTCATAATTCAATATTGATAAAAATAATAATATTTGAACTCTTTTCATAGAATTATAGCAATTTTAATTTATAATTTGTTACTTTTATTTCAATATAGTCTTTCTTCTTCGCCATAACTCTCTAATGTATTTATTCATTATTATAAACAACACAATTCATAGTTAGCATTCCCTATTAATTAATCATTTATAATCAAGAGTTAGAATTTGTTATTTTTCCTTTGCCCCTACTTTCCTTTGTTTTCATTCACTACTCATATCCTTTTATATTTAGGTACCCAATTTTGCAATCTAATTCACATTTTTCTATTTTTTCTAATGATGGATCACTATCTATGATTCAAAATGTTGATGTAAAAAAAATAGTTGAATCCAATAGCACTAATATTTTTATATTTGGTAAATTTTCTTTGTTCCTATTATTGAATATCCATCTATTCATGAAGACTTAATTAAAAGGTGGATAACAAACCCTTCATTCATTTATTCAAAGATTTATATTGTTATTTTTTAAGTTTAATTGAGTGGTTGGAAGGAATTTTGACACAACCAAATCTGAAAGAACTTCTAATAAATAAACATGATCCATTAATGAAAAATATAGACCAAAATATAACACAAAATTTGTAAAAGAATTGAATAAATTCATTACTACAATAGTAATATACAAACCCTAATGATTTTATGTAGGACATTTTCAAGGATCAACAATGACAACTATGTTGAGCTTAACAATTGGTTGGTCCTAGCATATAGAAAGTTCACCTTTGTTGTCTTCACTATCTCATCCTCTCGATAAAAAATGGAGTAAAAAAAGAAAAAAGGAGCAAGCTCTTACTAGTTAGGAGTTCATACCTATAAATGGTAACCTCACTAATGGAGTGGATAGGGAGATCAGCCAAAAAAACCTCACTTCCACCACTAAATTGTGAGATGATTGATCATGTAGTCTAAATACATTTTAATTGTTGCACCCTTTGTACATTAAGATTATATTTATAAGTTTGTTTTGATTATTTTAATTTTCAAAAACTTCTTTTTATAAAAAAAATTGTTCTAAAAACTATTAATCACTTTTAACATTATTATTTTAAAATGAATCAAAATTGATTTTAATATATCTATAATTCAAACCATTTTGATTTAATGATAAGTGCGTGGGTGGTCAAGTCGCTATTAGTGGACGGCCACTGTGGTTCAAACCCTCACTGGTCAGTGCTCGCAGGCCTTGTGCCTTTGTTGGGCCTTTTGCACTCGAGTTTGGTTGTTTCTTGTGGTTTTTGTGCAGATTCATAGCTCTAGTCAAAAAGCGTTTACCCCTAATAATATGGGTGCATTGCACCTTTTAAAAAAAAAACCATTTTGATTTTAATGTATAATCTACATTATGATTGTTATTCCCCTTAATATTTTTTTTTCTATTTAACAACTATGTATGATACGAAATTCATGTTTTCCATTTTTCAAACTAAAGGTTTTCTCACATTTTCTTGCTAAGTAAGCTTTTAGGTCTAACTTTTCTAAGTAAGAGCTTCTTTTATAGTGAAATCTAAACTAGACAATTTCTCAGCAAGGCATTAATGCAGGAAAAATAATTCACTTTGCACAAATTTGAAATTTCCAAAACAATAGAAAATGAAGGTAATGGAGAATGACCTCAATGTTACCAATATCATGAGTATAATGTTTGGGGATGCCAGAAACATCTTTAAGTTCATAGAAGTCCTTCACAGCTTTAAACATGTCCTCTGTTGATGGAAGAAGTACCTTCCCCGACAATACATGCGCTAGCCATTTGGATTGTGACCCAAAGAATGGAAAAGCTATTATCTGTAACAACCAACCAAAAAATATGTTAGGAAAGATTTATAAGGGAGATTGTACACACAGAAAATTAGGAATTTTATATGGAGAGAAATGCAAATACAACTATTAGTAGACCCAATCTGGGTTGTCTCGTGGTTGTATCCGTATTCAAATACTTGAGGCCATACAAACCTTATGAGGAATTCCAATAAATGAAAGAGAAGGAGCTAACAAGGGTGGAAACATATGCTCATATAATGGTCCTACACGATCATCATCCACTGTTACAATGCCCTTTGTATCAAGAAATGGGAAAGAATATGAATACCTATAAAAAATAAAAAGAGGTGTCATGAACACAAACTCTGGAAGCCAAAATGTTTTGAGTTAGATCAGAAAACTTATATAAATTTAAATAATATATACAAAATGTTGTTTAGAAAAGCATAAAAAATAATTTAAATAATAGTAAAAGCTGTTGAAAAATCTTTCAAATTTGTTAGGTTATTTTTTGAAATTCGATAAGAAAAATGAAGTATCATTAACATTTAAATATCATTTGGTTCAATGATTAGTTAGTTAGTCAATAATAGTTTTACGTGTTATCCATACTAAAAAGTGGTAAATATTTATTCTATTTTTACAAACCAAAATAAATCTTCAACTATTGAATTAGATGACATTAATAAATAATCATACCCAATGTGTTTTATAAGTATAGATCAAACATCAAGACTATGTATTACCCAGTACAATGTATAATCGAGTCTGCAATAACTGAGAAACCATCCTTAAATGCCACAAGTCCATTGTCATGAAGAGATTCAATCTGTATCATAAACAAATATACACCAATGGACTATTTTAGGATCAAATAATTTTCCTAGCATATAGAAGTCACCTTATAAGAAGGATTTATGGTTATATGCTACCAATACTAAAGGAAATTTTATGTTAAAATATTTCATGATGCCACATTGATTACATACTAGAATCATAAATATGATGACTTGGAAGAATATCATACCACAGAATGTACATAAAAGTTTGGATGATTAGCTTGAAGTTTTATTAATCCCTCAATGACAACTGAAGAATTTGAAGATAAATGCACTTCTTTGGCCCCTTTCAGCAATTCCAACGAGATGTCTCGACCACTATGTGAATTCCCGATGACAACTACAACCTGCACTCAAATAATCACAAAATATATCTAAGACAATTACATAAGATAATGTGTATGCCTCGTCAACTCACATAGAACTAGTTGACCTTAAGACATGAAATATTAAGCATGAAGCTTCAGGGGCATGAATTTATTACTTATAATTGCAACGCACCAATGAAAACAAATACCATAATCATTAATGAGAAAACCCAAATGACATGGAACTTGAAGCATATAGGATTTTGAAATGATCCAAATGGACATGCCATTTGAAATGAAAGCCCTCAAACCTTTGGAAACAAGAAAAATGTCCCATAAAAAATAGTTAATTAATAAATTAAAATTAAAGTATAAAGAAATATAGAAGATTGTTATTTAAAAAATAAGTATTTTTTAAAATTAAAGATTTGAGATTTTTATATGTAAACATAATATCATGTTTATGAGACCATTAAATTAACACAATAATCAACAAAGAGAACTAGAAGATTTATTTCTATGTGGGAGTGTGATAACATGATCACAAAGAACTTGTTAAACATTTGAGCATTATAGATTGAAAGAGAATGTTGCATTGAAACATGTTATTTATAGAAATTTGTATCGTAAGTGAGGAATCCCTTTGCTCTAAAAATATAAAGGGTTTTCCTTTTGGTAAATTTATTTTCTATCATAGATGATTTGTTGATCGTAAAGTCTTAATAAATTTGAAAATTCTTTGTTAATAAGATGATAACATTTTATTACACTGGTTGCCAACTCTTTTAATCTTGTACCTAGTTTTGATTGATAGTGATGTGGTAGTGGAAGTCGACATACATTCCTACTTACCTTCTCATGGTAGTAAAATTAATTTTCTATTTATCTTTCACTTGCGCCCACATTGTTATTATTTCACTAACACTAATTGTGACAATGCCCACACTTCTACTATTTCACTAACACAAAGTAACATGAACAAGAAATTTTAACATAAAACACAAATATAAACCCACCCTCAACATAAAACTTAGCTTACCATATGTAAATAAATATTGGAAAAGTTAGTTTTCAAACAAAATGAGCATGAGAAAAAATGTTATGTTAATCAAAAAGATAATTAAGAGCCCATAGTAAAACATTCAACAAATACATTTAATGAGTTCCAATAAAATAATATCTTTTTGGTTCCAAGACTATGCTCAAACAACTATATTTAATATTATGCGTCAACCTATTGAGAAGATGAAGGTGGGGTTTATGAACCAATCTTTGCATCTCCTTATTCTATTTCTTGAAATTAATATAGCAACTCTATATTTTGTATATTTTAGAGATTATATTCAAATTTTGAATGTCTTGAATGGGAAAGTATTTAAGTCATCATTTTTTTTCACAACAACAAGATTAAAGTTAAATTGCACTTAATTATTTTATCCATTATTTATTTTCCACATATCCACTTTCAATAGCATGTTTCAAGGTCCAAAATGAGTGCACTTGAAAATCTATCCTAATGGGATTGCAAATTTGGTTGTGAGAGTGACAACTTCTTGATGAAATCTTTAAGAGATGAAAAAAATGAAATGATGCTAGACATTTATCCTTTCATTTAAGATTACATTTTGTGTATATCATGTCTCAAATGGTATATTTATCCTTTCATTTTAGACCACATGGTGTGCATACCTTCTTTAGATTACCCACATTGTCATTTAATGAAGACAAAATCATATCATAAGTCCTACTTGATCTTAACTTTGAAAGATTATATTCTTTTTGTTATGATTTTTCCCTACCATGTATTAATTGTTATCTCAGCCTTTAGATTTTAGCCTAATTTTTCTGAGGCTTGATGGTGTAAAATTTAATTTTCACACTCTTTGGTCAAGGTCATTCCTCTAGACAATACTACCATGGTGGCTACTAGGACTAGTCAATGTTGTTAGGAAGGTCATTTTACATAAGGAAAACTTTTTCTTTTGATCCAATCACTTCAAACTCTAGATTTTGCTTCAAGATACTCTTAGTAGGATCAATTCTTTGCACAAGTACATTTTAAGCCATTTATTCACTATATTTAATTTTCAATACTTGGTCAAATTCACTATTTGCCTATTCCCAATTTTTACATGTTTCCAATTTACATATTTTATCTATTTTTTAGTCCAATTATCAATCCCAATTTACATGCTTATAAATCATAGTTGGAATAGTCAGAGATAGCCTTAGGTAACTTTAATTTTCACATTGTTTGCACACAAAACCACACATAGCAAGAATTTAATACTGTTGAACATAAGTTGCCATTTATGTCAAAATAGCTCATTAATGTCAAAGGAGTGATGTCGATAGATCAATGAGAATTAAATGTAGTTACTTATGTCATGTCTGAGCTTTTGAGGTCAAGAATTATTACTTCCATGTTATGTCTTAGCATTTGAGAATGACATGCTAGATATATATTGTGAAGAAAACTACTTGAAGTAGTCTGGAAGTGTTTGCAACAAAAGTATTCTATGGATTGCTACTCATGAACTGCATTATATTGTAATAGTGTTTTTCTCTGCATTCTACTGTAGTTGAATGATATGGCTTTCAGTTTGGACCTAAACTAAAGTTACTCATGTTGTATCAAATTTCAAAGTTTCAAAGGTTGAGCTTTAGCAGATAGAAAGTTAGATGCAATAGAGTATTGTTTGTGTTGACTGGCTAGCTGTGAATAACATATGAGTGTTTGTGCTAGAGAAGGGAAGCATGTGCCAACTAGAGGAATCATGTGAAGATGAAATAGGTCTAGTTTAAAATCTATGATGGAAACAAATAACATCATCTATTATTGGCTGCAACAAAATTGATTTAGGACTAGCCCTCTACCAGTTTCATGTCAATTTGAATCTAGGTCTACCCTTAGCAAACCTAGCTAATTGTGGATGGTGTTAAGAGGTTCTTGGCCAACATAAAAAATTGTTAATGTATTGGGATGTATATATTTATGACTAGGATTCATTCAATTTATAATAATTAGTGTATGGAAAAGTGAGAGTGAATGTTATATTTGGGTGATGTAATGGGAATTGCATCCCAATCATTGAGTGTCATTATCACAAGATCATGTTATGTAGGAGAGTATCTAAAGGAATATTAGATCAATTGCAAGTTGTGATCAATCTTGAAGATCCGCAAGTCATATCTCTATAATCTGGTAGGACTGGTGTCTTTCCTATTGAGTTGGTGCTCAAATTTGTATGTTGGGGATTGGTGTCTCTAGTAGGTTGGTGCCTACAAATACGATTGTGGATTGGTGTATTTGATATGTTGGTTCCTACATCATGATTGTAAGTGATTCATTTTTTGTGAGGTTGGATTTGGACAGTAGCTCCAAGCAGCTCTTCTCACCATGGTTTTTCCCATTTTGGGTTTCCACGTATATATCGTGTTCTTTGTGTGGATGTGTGCATCTATATATGTTGCTTGATGATTGAATAAATTAACACTTGTTGCTTGATGTTTAAGGTGTATGCTTGGAGAAGTTATTAATGGTAATTAATGTTGAATTAAAGAGTTTTTGCATATACTAATTCTCCTCCCTCTCAATATATTATATTCCCTTCAATTGTTATCAAAGCTAAGTTCCTTTGATAAAGCTTCATGGCTTGAGGTAGATTCAAGATGGCAGACTCAATGGATCAAGAAGGATTTTCTTCAAATAAGGAACCACTTTTTGATGGAACCAATTATTCCTTTTGGAAAGTAACCTGGATGGAAGCATATTTGATGGCCCTAGGATTTGAGGTTTGGCAATTAGTGTGGATGGATATGAGATCCCTAAAAGTCCTCCAAGAGATCAAACTAGAAAGAAGACTTGCGAGAATAATTCCAAAGCAATAAATGTTATTTTATGTGGTTTATCTAACTCTGAGTTTGTGAATATCATGCATTTCAGGACAACTAAAGAAGTATGGGTTTTAAGTTACACAAAATTTATGAAGGTGGTGAAAATGTCAAAAAAGAAAAGCTTCAAACCCATCAAGGTCACTTTGAAATTTTGAAGATAAAGTAAGAGAGAATATTGCTACATTCTTGCTTTAGGTTGATGAGGTTTTCAACTATATTAGAGGCCTTGGTGAAGAAATAAAAGAAGCTATGATTGTGAAAAAGGTACTCAGATCCCTTTCCCAAAAGTTTGATGTAAAAGTTATGTTGTTGAAGAAGCTAAATATTTGAATACTCTAACTATGGATGTGTTACATGGAATTTTGACTACCTATGAAATGAGAATTGAGAATGAAAAATTTGTAAGGAAAGAAGAAACATTCAAAGTGTCTAAGAAGTAAGATGATCCAAATTTGGATGATGGATCGAATCCAGAGGAAGAAAAATTTATCAAAAATTTATAGAGGGATTCCAAAAAGTATAAAGGTAAGTTTCATTTCAAATGTTTTAATTGTGGTGAATTAGGACATTTCATGGCTAAGTGTCCATACAAATATTCTAGCAATAATGAGAAGAAGTCATTTTTATAAGGGAAAAAGGTTCAAAAAAATCCTAAGAGTTTATTTATCAATGAGGAAGGCTAATCATCTGATGATGATGACCAAGCCAATTTCAGGAATGAAGGAAAAAATGCTCTTTTCATGGCTATGGAAACTTCTAAAGGTGATGAAAAAAATGAATTTTGAGAATGATGATGATGTTGAAGTAGATGTTGTAGAAGAGCTTCTCAACGATGGCAAAGAAATTAAAAGGCTGAATAAAAGAACTACTAAAGAAGTGAAAACTAAAGAATTTTTTTCTCAGAATCTTGAGAAGGTGGAGAAGATGGTCATTCACTTGAAGATACAAGTGGAAGAAGCAAAGATGATAGAAGAAGTTTTGATAGAAAGGTTGCTAACCAAAGATAAGGATTGTGAAAAACTTGAAGAAGAGATTGTATCATTAAGGAAAGATCTTGAAAAGACAAATCATCAACTAAAGTTGAAGTTTGGGAAGAGAACTGAGATCTTGGATCAGAAAATAGGAAGTTAGAGATCACCACATAGCAAAGTTCATATTGGATTTACTGATATGCAGAAGAATCAGGTGACTGAACAACCCATGAAGTCAATTACTGAGAGTCTAAAAGAGAATGGACTTGGAAGTTCAAATTCTGAACAAGTTACAACAATCAATGAAAGTAAGGTGGTGAACGATGGTTTCATTCAAGTGCAAACACAAAATAGAAGATACATAAGACAAGCTTCAAAAGGACAAGGATACAATACCAGGTTTAATCATTCTTTTTTTGGTTACTATTTTAATTGCAATCATTTTGGTCATAAGGATATGAATTGTAGAAAGGTGCTAGCAAGAAGAAATTATTTTTTTAGTAAAAATGCATTTACACCACTATATAATTTCAATATTATTTATCACAAATGCAACAATTTTGGACATATTACTAGAAAATATAGAAGTAATTTTGTGCTCGTCCTCCTATGTACTAGATACAAAAGGAAATAAATTTGTATGTCAGAGTAGTAAAACATAAAAGGTTTGGAAGAATAAACTAGAGGAACAAAGATAAGAGAAGTATATGGTGGTTCAGACTACATTACATGCTCAAAAGGAGAAGAGTATATGGATCATTAATAGCATATGTTCAAGTCATATGACCAAAGACAAGAGAAAGTCCATGTAGTTCAAGAAGTTTGATGGAGGATCAGTAACTCTTGGTAACAACTTTGTTTCTAAGATTAATGGTAAGGGTATTTTGAGTCTTTATGGTAGAAAGACAAAAACTCATGTTGTCTTGTAAGTAGAAATATTGAAGCACAATCTTATGAGTGTAATTCAAATGTGTGAGAAAGGCTATAAGCTCTCATTCAATGCTAAAGGTTGTGAAATTAGAAAGACCAGTACCAATGAGTTAGCTACAAAAGGAAGCAAGACTAATAGTTATGTATATCATCTTAGTGAGGTGAATGGAAAAAAATGATTTTCCATACAAAGAGAAGAGAGCTGGCTTTGTCACAAAAGATTGGGACACATCAATTTTGATGATCGTGTGAGGATTAGTTCAAAAGGAATGGAAAGAGACATGCCAAAGTTCAAGAAATATCCAGCTACCAGTTGCAAACCTTGTCATGATGGAAAATAGACAAGAACCAAATTTCCTACTAAGATATATTCTACAACAAATCCATTGGAATTAACTCATGCAGATCTATGTGGAACAGTGAGGAAAAAGAGAATTCAAGGTGACATGTATTTTATGATTCTTATTGATGATTATTCTAGAATGACTTGGATTACCTTTTTGAAAGAAAAATTAGAAGCTTCTGAGAAGTTTAAATAATTTAAGGCAATGGCTGAGAATGAAATTGGAAGAACAATCAAGTGCTCGAGATCCGACAGAGGTGGAGATTCACTTCTGACATGTATGATGAATTCTATAAGATGCATGTGATTCAAAGATAATTTTATGCTCCTATAACTCCTTAGAAAAATGGAGTAGTTGAGAGAAAGAACTAGACTATACAAGAGATGGCTAGAACAATGTTAATTCAAGAAAAGTTGTTAGATATGTATTGGAGAGAAGCGATTCAAATAGCAATTTATATTTTGAATAGAACCTAAATTAGGCCAAAGGACTCCAAAAAATCATATGAATTGTGGAAAGGAAGATTGACTTCAATCAGACGTCTTAGAATATTTGGAAGAAAATTATATATCAAGAGAGATGAAGAACATTTGGGTAAGTTTGATTCTAGATCTGATGAAGGTATTTTTCTTGGTTATTCTATGACAAGAAAGGTATATAGATGTTATAACAAAAGGTTGAAAAAGATTATGGAAAGTGTTAATGTAAGTATGATGAAACAATACAATCTATTGAGGCTCTGGAGGAAGAAGACAATGAAGATCTAATCTGTAGTAGTGATGAAGACTTAGAAAATGACTGAGAATACAATTATAAAGACTCTAGCTAGGTATTTTTAGAAGAACCATTCTGAAGATCAAATCATAGGATATAAGAACAATGGAGTTTAGACCCAGAGAAGAATTGAGAAAGAAAATGAATAGGTACATTTTTCCTTATTATAAAAAATTGAACCAAGTTCTTATACAAAGGTAAGAAAAGAGAAAGGTTGGGTAGATGTTAAGGAAGAAGAGTTAACTCAGGTAAACAAAAATGAAGATGGAAAAGTGATCTGGAACAAGGCCGGACTTGTATGCAAAGGATGTACTCAAGTCGAGGGATTTGATTTTGTAGAGAAATTTTCTCTGGTAGCAAGGTTAGAAGCAATAAAAAAAATGAACTTATTAGCATTCAAGAATTTCAAGGTATATCAGATGGATGTCAAATCTGCATTTCTAAATGGATAATTAGAAGAGGAAGTCTCCATTGAACAACCAAAAGGATTTTAATGTTTAGATAAACTAAATTTTGTGTGAAAACTAAAGAAGGCTCTTTATGGACTCAAATAGGCTCCTACAACATGGTATTCTAGATTGGATAGATATCTGCAACAATAAGGTTTCAAGAGATGTAGTGCAAATAGAAACTTATACATAAAAATAGAAGGTGATCAATTACTGGTTATTGGTGTTTATGTTTATGGCATTATCTTTGGCGGTAGCAGTGATACTATGTGAAAAGGGTTCTGGGATGCAATGTAGAATGAGTTTGAAATGCCAATTCTTGGTGAGTTTTCTTCCTTTATTGGTTTACAGATTTCTCAATCAAACAAAGGTATATTATTTTCTCATAACAAGTACATAAATCAGATGTTGAGAGTTTTAAATGGAAAATGTAAAACAATAAGTACACCTATGGTTATTAGGTGTAAATTTAGTAAGGATGATGAATTTTATTTGGAAAATCAAACCTTGCATAGGTGAATGATTGGTATTTTATTATATGTAATTGCATCCAGACTAGATATAATGTAAGTATTAGGGATGGTAGCTAGATTTCAAGCAACGTCTAAGGAAACTCATATCAAGGCAGTAAAAGGGATATTTAGATATCTAAAGGCTACAATAGACTTTGTTTTGTGGTATCCTAAGAGTGAAAAATTCACATTAATTGTATACACAAATGTAGATTGGGTTGGAAGTGTGGATGACCTAAAGAGTACAAGTGGTTGAGCTTTCTTTCTTAGTGATAGTCTTCTATCCTGGTTAAGCAAGGAGCAAATTTAGTATCTTTATATTCAACAAAAATGAAGTACATTGCAACAACTTCAAGTTTCACTCAAGTAATATGGATGAAGTGAAACTTGAAGGAGATGAAAATAAAGGTTGATGAACCCATTTTCATTCTTTGTGACAATAGTGGTGTTATAAATATTTCCAAGAATCCGATGATACACTCAAGGATAAAGCATATTACAAGTATCATTTTCTAAGGGAGAAGGTTGTAGAAAAGGAAGTGAAGTTGGAATATATTGAGATTAAGGAGAAAATTGAAAAAAAATCACAAAACCTCTTCCCAAGGAGAATTTTGATTATCTCCGAAAAAAATTGGGAGTAGTTGCTCTCTCCCCTTGAATCAAGAGGAAGTACAGGTTGAGGGGGAGTATTGATTCCTTGTCACAAGCATGCTTGGTGGCCTTGTAGAATGTTTGACAGATAGGAGATGACATAGGGGGAGAAAGAAGTTCTAAATGAAAAAGAGGAATGAATCTAGAGGAATTCCAATTGATGTTGACCTTTTCCATTGATGTGAAAGGGGGGGAGGAATCCAAAATGCTATATCTCTCAAAGGCTTAATAAATCTAGATTGTATTGCATAGGGGGAGTTTTGAATTAAGTGTGTTGGTGTGATAACAATATTTTTTTGTTTCCCATCAATGACAAAGGGGGAGATTGTTGAACATAAGTTTTCATTGATGTCAAAAGAGCTCATTAATGTCAAAGGAGTGTTTTTAGCAGATCAGTGATAATTAAATGTAATTACTTCTATCATGTCTAATATTTTGAAGTCAAGAAGTATTATTGTCATGTTATGTCAAAGCATTTGAGAATGACATGCTAGATCTATGTTCACAAAGTGACCAACACTCCCATCAACCTAGAAGAGACTTATGACCAAGGCTTTAGGATTTTAACAAAACAAGGATGTGACATAACTAATGAGCATGGAAATCACAAACTTTTAGAGCAACTTCCTATTGATGAAACCAAGGGATTAGGATATCAAGATCCTCTTCCCAACATAAGTTTCCTCCTTCCTAAGGAACAAACAATTTCCTCCCACAAGGATGATATGATCATCTTAGGTCCTCCTCCTCAACATCTACCTCAACAAATTGGTGAATCAAGCAAGAAATCCAAACCTTATAAACTCAAAAAATTGCCATTCCTACATACTAAAACAAAAATTGAATGAAAGATGGAACGCCTCCTTAAAAAAGGTTGGATTAAATTGCCACCTCATAGTAGAAGAACCATACCTAAGAAAAACATGAATTATTGCACATATCATAGAACTCTCTGGAATCTTACTAATGAATGTTGTGCATTGAAATTGATATTGAGTGATTTTTATTCTGATGATGATGATTCCTATGACCAACTAGTTCTATAGAAATAGCATGCATTTGTTGCTTTCCATGTAATAGTTGTAGGATCATAGTACCCTCACTATTACATGTTTTATTCATTCAAATCATTATCTTTATCCCATAAAGGGCTCATTCTCATGCTGTCTTGGCTCATCCTTGTCTTGCACTTAGTGGGGGCAAGGGGTTAGATATTGTCCTAGTTTTGGCATGACATTGTTCCTTTGGCTAGTCTTCTTTCTTCCCACATATCTTGTTGAGATTAGGATGTCGATGATTTTGCTATAGGTTGACTTGCATGTGCCTTACTATTTGGTTGCTTTACTTTCCTTTTCATGTTATTTATGTGATTGCATATGTGTAATGTGATCCCCCATACTATTTTTTTTGATGTCTCTCTCTTCATGTGCATTCCTCTATTTGTACCTACATTCTTCTCCATGTCTTAAACATTTTATCTTTTTTTCTCGTCTTGTTTTTTCCTTTTAGGGATGACACAAGGCATCGAGACATTTAGGTCTCTTCCATGTTGACTCGAAAGCTCAAAGGATTTTTTCTTTGTTTTTCTCTCTTTGTGTCATTCTTCTAGTTTTATGAGCATTTGGGGAATGATAACATTTCTAAGCTCTATAACAACATTGTAGCAAATATATACTGACCCTGAATCCGTAGATCCCTTATGTGTTTTTGGGGGCAACCCTCATTCATTTTTCATGGCGTAGCTTCATTTTGGAAATATATGACTTGGCATAGGGCTTTCCAAGTATATCACATGTCTTAGGATTAGACATTAGATTCTTTAAAACAATTTCTCACAATAATGGTGTTATATGACCACTTTAAAGTGGGGAAGCATCGTTGATAATATCTTCGACATTTCTGCATGTTTCATGAGATTGCAATTTTGTTTTCTTGTGATGTGTCCTTTTCTTGGTGGTTTCGGTAAGGTCTAATGTCCTCCAAGAGTGTGATATTTCTTAGCATATGACTTTCTCTCAGTGGTGATCACGACACACTGCATTCCATAAGTTGTGAATCTTTTTCTCTTGACTTTTCCTCTCTTGGAGACATCAGGCATGATGTTCCCTAAGAAGAAGACCTTACACAAACTAAGAAAAATCCCTTTGAACAAAACTTTTACTAGCATTATTGTTCATAAGTGTTAGCATAACATAAGCAATTGTATATGAAGCTCGAAACTCTAAATTTCAAGGCCACCAAGAATAACACACCTTGCTTCCCTGTGGAGCCTTGTCTTGTTCATAGGTGTTTAGCATAATGCAGCTTGTTAAGCCCTATGAAGCTCAAACTCTAACTTCAAGGCCACCTAGCATAACACACCTTGCTTACCTGTGGAGCCTTGCCTAGCATTGTGGTGCCTTATTGAAGTTGTCAGGAGGATAGCTTTGATATGGTATGGGAGCCTAATATGATTCTCTTATTTTCCACCCTTTTGGGATACTCATCTAGTGGATAGCCTAAGGTTCCACTAATCTGGAGTGAGCACCCAACAAAAACAAAACTGATGGCTTAGATGTGTTTCATGTCGATAAGACCATCTAGGCTTGGTCTTCCTGGTCTTTGATGTTGTATGATTGTGTATCTTTGTCATTGTTACATACATAAGTGTCTTGAATGTCTACTTTAATGTGAGCTTGACATGGGGTCATCCTCTCACTAAAGTGGGGGAAAAATGCAGTGTAGGAAAAAGTACCCCTTTTTCACACTTAATTTGAAAATAATTGTAGACGTGCAAAATTGACATCATGCATTCCTCATATTTAATTAAATCATATTCACCCATCAATTAAATAAATTAAGTTTATTTGATTAATCTCCTAAGATTATCTCTTTAATTAAATAAATCATTTTATTTAATTATCTCCTAAAAAATTTCTTCTTTAATTAAATCAAATGTATTTAATTAAGTAACAATATCCATTATTTCCTCCCATCCCAGATTTAAAATCTAAATCAAATGTCATGTCAACTAATCTCTATCAAAGTTAATCAAGTTGTGATTAACTTCTTATA
>VDFB02162238.1:0-15535 GCA_007258455.2 Sequoia sempervirens | reverse complement strand
TGTTATTTTTATGATCAGATTAGAGCACAGAAAATTAACACAAGAACACAACAAATACCTTGGGAAAACCCTCCTCTTGAGGGAGAAAAACCCAACAACAATATATCACCTATATATTGAATCACAACAATAAAAGTCTCCTTTACAAGAGGCCGATATGAAGGGAAAAATATGAGCACCACAATATGATGCAAAACATATACAAACAGATGTAACTTGATGGTTATAACTTAACCTTCAATCTGCACTTCTACAGAATCTTGATCTGCACTTCCTCTTCTTAATCGCACTAGAGAACAAGCGAACTATGATGAATATAAATCTGAATGCAACCACACTAACAACCTGCAGATAATAACTTCAACCTTCTATAGAAGAACTCGATCTAACCTTCTACAAAATTCACACAATGATAGACCACTTATGATGATCAATGATAGGAATGAATAATCTCTTGTTGAACAAGGAAACACATCAAATATATATACAAGTGGAAAGGGAGAGACATATCCCTTGATACTTCATGTCGGCCTCCAACCAAGAGATATATCTCTAAATAATAGTGTCCCTTCATAAATGAGGCCGACCTCACTTAATAACAATTATTAATTGTCTCTTAATGAATTCACATTCATAAGGTATATGATGTCGGCCTTTTAGAGATTGCACCACTTCATGAGATCGAGCCTTCAAAACAAATCATGCCTCTTCATATTAATTAAATATTAATCAATATAGGTCATGCCTCTTCAATAATCGATGTCTATAAATTAAATAGCCCTTGGCTATAATTTAATTTATCAAAATGAATCCAAAGGATATCACTAGAAGGATACAACCGACGCCATAAACATCAACAAGGCATCTTACAGTATTCCATAGATTTTGTCCTATTTGAGGGTTTTGCTCAGTTTTTTGTAAATGATAACTTAGATAATGAAAATGATCTTCTTTGCTTTTATCCTTCTCCAAACCCTACGCCCTAATCTTGGCATTTCACTTTTAAATGAAATATCAAACAATGCCTTCTCAAAATCCAATGCCACTTTTGGCCTTTTGCACATTAAAATTAATATTTGCTTTTTTCGAAAGATGTGCCTTTTAAATTAAAATCATAAAGTAACTTAAAATATAATCTTTTAATTAAAGTTACTTTATCCCCTTATAACGCCAAATTATGAAGTTCTTTATTAAAAGTTACTTTATAACATTAAATTACAAAGTCACTTTAATAATATAACATTATTAAAGTAATTTGACTTTAGTAATTTAATTACAGTGCCCACTCTCGACCAAAATTGACAATAATCCCCTGAGAGTGCCTCCGACACAAAATCCTCTCTGTAGGCGTGAAACCACTAAACCTAGTATAACTTGCTATAAATAGCAAGTATGAATGATGAGTCTTGAACTACCTTCAAAAGGCCTACCAACCAACTGGAACTGAGCTAAATGTGCAGGGATGAAACACAAGCCTATTGAAGACCCTGAATCCCCTCCATAGGAGCCCCTTGAAAGTCTCGTTAGCCTATGGGGACCGCAATAATAAGCTAACCCCTAACTCCCAAACCATCAAGAAAGGGGACACATACTAAATTGCTTGTCCTCAAGCAATCTCAACTCCAGATGCTACAATATCTCCTCATTCTCCCAGGTTGCATCCTTTATCAACAGGTCCTTCCACTTTACCAAAAATTCCCCGATGACTCTCCTCCTCAAATTATGCTCACAAGTGTCAATGATCACCTTAGGAATAAGAACTAACTTCCCCTCCTCATCCAGAGGTGGTAACGCTATAGAAGGTGTCACATTGTGCCCCAACGCCTTCTTCCCAACGCCTTCTTGAGGCGAGAAACATGAAACACATTGTGAACCTTACTTTCTACCGACAACTCTAGCTCGTAAGCCACCTCTCCAATCCACTTGGAGACTCGAAATGGGCCATAGTATCGTGGCTTGAGCTTCTCAGTGCCCCTACAGTGTCCCCTAGAGTGTCCCCTACTTATTGTTGTGTAGTAACTTTCATCTATAGTGTCCCCTAGAGTCCTAGTTTTTGTATTTTCAGCCTGTTGTATGAAAGGTTTTCTTTCACGTTATCTGCAAATGTTGTACAATGATTGCTTGCCTTCAGCATTTCAACACCATCTCTCACAAATTTATCTTTCTCTATTACTAACACCTCTTTCCCTTTATAATGACTACATACAATGGAATTCAATGATAATGAGTAACATTCCAGTTTGAAAAACTTTGGTGTTCATACCTAGAGAATTGGTGAAGTAAAATTTCACACTTCAGATTATATTTTTGATGAGCACACACTTATACTGAGAGGAGGGAAGTCGGGAGGGAGGCAGGGGGTGGGGGGAGTTGTGAATCAATATAAGCAAACTTTTCCCAATTTAAAACTTAATCAACAACAATAATGACCATGCAATATCTAACAATTAACAGCACAATAAGAACACCAAATTTACTTGGAAACCCTTGCAGGAGAAAACCAAGACAAAATAATGCTATATATATAAAAACTTCTTACAATCTTTGTAGGCACCAACCTACAGAAGACACCAATCCCCGCAATTGAGCACCAACTTAGTAAGAGACACCAATCTCTTGTTAAGGCACCAACCTTCTATGCAATAGAATTACTATCTTCTTATGAATGTCCTCTTCAATGGATGATGAACAATCCTATTCAAATCAGCAAGTTCTTCCCTTCAAAAATAACTTATATTCTTCTTATAGATCTGCCATAATTCCTTCACAAAATCTGCCTTGAATTATCTTCTATATTTCCCTTCTTTAAATCTCTTTGTGCTTGTATATTATATCTTTTATTCTCACATACACTTCATATCTCAAAATGCAATCACTATTTATATCTTCATACTTGAATGAAGAGATGTATCTCTTTGAAAAGAGATAAGACATTTTAAATAGACATGTCCCTTTGTTACCAATACTGCCCTTAAACTAATCGCTGCTTTTTCAATCTGATCACTGCCCTTTGAAGACTCTTAATTACTAGATTTAATTGCTGCTTTATACTCTAAACACCGCCTTTTATTATAATCACTGTTCCTCTAGTAAACGGAATCACTGCCTTGTACTGTATATTATTTGCTGCACCTAGTCACTCCTTTATAAATATGAATCTGGGCAATCTCATCAATCCAAGTATGGTCGGCCAGCATGTATGGTTGGTCAAGAATAATATGATAATTTTAAAATTGATTTCTGTTGTAAATGGGGTGCCAAAACAATG
The DNA here is from genome assembly GCA_007258455.2 of Sequoia sempervirens. Classification (NCBI taxonomy): domain Eukaryota; kingdom Viridiplantae; phylum Streptophyta; class Pinopsida; order Cupressales; family Cupressaceae; genus Sequoia; species Sequoia sempervirens. Next base: position 12,267 of record VDFB02162238.1, on the reverse strand, counting down.
AAGGTCGGCCCAATAAAATATACTTTATTTTATCTTTAATGTGGACAATATTGTAAGGGGGTCAGCCTTCATTTAGTTATATAAACACGCCTTTAATCAACATAAATGCTGCTATTTGCTCTTGCACAAAGTCTGTCCTTAGAGTTTCCTTCTTGATATTCATGGACAGCAATTACCTTTGGCATCAATGACAATTAGTCTAACAATTTTATTATTTTCAAATCCACAAACAAAATGGTCAAGACTATCTTCATCAACAGCAACATATTCATTGCATTTCCATGCCAAAATAGCTTGAAGACAGCACAGAAACTAATAAATGATTGAATCTTCTGGACAAGGACTTAAAAAGGACATATAGATTTAAAGTAAGAAATTTTATAAGTACTTCTTCACTCAAAAACATCAGTAGAGAAAACCTTATCAATATTTTAACTTTAGGTTCATTTACCTCTTAAGTTAAAAGACATTCACAACCTTGGAGGCAAAATTTTGTCACCCGCCAGTCACTTTGTTCCATAAAATGACTGTTACTGCCCTTGGAAGAAGTTCGAGCATTATAATTTTGACCAACATGCAGCTATTGACTTCACTTATAATATTTTTTAAATCTTGAGGAAACTATTCTGTTAAATCTTGCAAATACAAAAAAATGTTATTCCCAATTTCACCATGCTATTATTTGGCAAGTAAAATGTGGATTTCAGAGATATATGCGCACCATTCACCAGGAAACTCTGAGGGGAATAGGAGTTGAACTACTATGATTTATTTGTTATTGTAAATCTCCTTAAATTGCTTAAATGACTATACCTCAATAACAAGTATGACTGATATGCATTTACCTTTAAAAGAGCCTCAGCTTTACCCATCTCACGGCCAACAAATTTTGTATAGCCAGGGGAAGCAGCACTCTGCAAGAAAAAAACCATAGCATTTGATTCCTTCAGTACTTCAAGAATTTTGATGTGAAGAAGAAAGAATATTTGTTTCTGTGAGCTATACAAGCAATACATTACCTGTCCTCCTATTGAAGGGACCTCTAAAAGAATGGTTTTCACTGCATGTGTGTCGAGTAACATCTGTCAATAAATATGTAACCATTGTTGGATGTTAGATGGAGTATACTTGACACGTTAAGGAAAAGTTAGTAGCAGGCTGACAATCCATACTGTTAAAAATTTCTTCCTTAAGTTCAATTAAAAAATCAAATAATATATTTTTTCTAGACATAAAAATTGTTCATGAAACCTTTTCTAAGACTTGAGATAGAAGCACACAACACACAAAATCTAAATGTTTGGATAAAATTACAAGATAATATAAGGGCTACATGAATTGAGGGTAATTTGAGCTCTAGAGTATTTTTTGACCTAGAAGAGATGGTAAACTATACTAGAGCCTTTTCCATTCAACATGACATATACTTTTGCTAAACAAAATACTAAATATTTGCTATCCTTAATGTTCATAAAAGTAAGCCTACCTTTTGTGAGAATTGTGCAAAGAGATAATCCATGCAAAAAAGTAGTTGGTATAGGTGTCCATGTTAATATTCCATGTATTTAATTCATATCACATTTCTTTCCCCGGGATCTTTATTGCTCCAATTTTTATTGATTCTCATTTATAATATTCCCAAGAAATGTTTCTCTATATACAGGCAGTCATTTGAGAGCTGTTAAGGTGACCTTATACCCTACTTCTTCCAACGTTTCCATTTTGCATGTACACAAAGCATCCCTGGCACTCCTGTGTTTTAATACATAAGATCCTCCTATTTTAAGTGGATTTGTTGCCAAATCGATTTACCCAATTGTAAATTAGCCTAGCATTCCCCACACCATGCCTGCTATATCGAATTTCTGGCTAGTCCCTTCCGTGATTCATTACATTCAATGCATCAAATGATCAGCATAGTTGCCAATGCCTTTACATGATTTTATATCAATATTACAATGCTTCCACATCATCTAAGCTGCATGTACAATGACCATGATAAGGAAAGCATAGTGTTTAGGAGTCATTGATACCATACATTAGTCATATGTATCACATAATAATTATGAATGTTAAGAGCAAGTTGTTATAAGGGAATCGAAATTATGTAATAGGCCCATTCCATGATAAAGCCTCCTATGCCAGGTAGGGACTCGTTTATGATTTTAATAGAAATCTTTAAAAATGTGGAAAAATCACCTGGATCAGGATGAATTCTCTCTATGATTGTTGGGGTTTTTGAAATATTGGAAATACAAACATGCAATGCAGCATTTTTGGGCCTTTGCACTAGGCTTAAGCTGAAACAACATTTAAGCATCTCATGCAAAGTTCCCGGGATTTTCTGAAAATACACACATGCACAAATTTCTGGGTAAATTGTTGAGAACAGAAACTTCATGCTCACAAACAAAACAATGATTGCTGAAATAGAACATAGTTTCATGATGTTTTGCAGATAAATGAGGGAGAATGCTACAGTAAGGAGCAAATACCATCTCATAAGTTCATAAACAATATATCCAGCACACAGCCTGCACTTATAAATTATTTTCCCATAGTCAAAAGAGTCTTACACAATTTTACATCTCCCATAATTAAAGTTGCCATTCGTGCAGTTTTACATACATATTAATAACGAAATTGCATTTATCATAACAAATACACCATTCATTGGAAATGAAAAGTTTACCTACTCAGAAAAGTTCGTTACTGCAGAAATTCTTACAAGGAATGATCCCCTCCTCTTGTTTTATTCATATGTGCATAACACTTGGTAATTAGGTTTCCTACGACAACTTGAAAGCTTGCAGGAATATCCAAGACCCAAAATAGATCTCATTTTTTATTTTTATGTTTACTCAATGCTAGCTTTTTCTATTCTGAAGAAGGATATTGCATGACTATTCCACTCTTTTCTGAATTTAAATACAAATTACAATTTTTACATGATCTTGGTCCATATATAAAATATTTTGCACACTTTTATATTTATTAATTCTAAAAGGAGTTACATAAATTAAATCATATGCAAAGACAAAATTAACTAAAGTAGACCCTTTTATGACATCGAGTACATAACTAGACCTCCCTAGGAAAACTTGAGCAACTTGATGTGAGAATTTGACCCCTAGATCACTTGACAATATATGAAGATCCACTAATGAAGCCAAATTCCACTCTAGTTTCTTATCCATTGGGCAACAGAATTGATGATCACTGCATCCCATGAAGTTTAACAAGTATGGGATAACACATATGAACCATAGCTGATGTCTCATGCCCTTCTCTATACAGAATCAGATGAATTAGATAATAATTCTACCTTGTGAGCATATACCTAATGAAGTCATGCACCCAAACATCAAAGGTACCCCGTGATTGATAAAATATTTCGATGTATTAAACAGAGGAACGAAAGTTCCTTATATAGATTTACAAGAGACAATGTTTCTAAAAGAAACGATCGTAGACTGAAGACGAAAATAGAAACTAACTAAACTAACTAAAGACAACTAAGATGACCATTAAAGAAACATTCTATATATTTAATACCCTCCCTTAATGGTCATCGTTCTAACTACCCAGAAAAACAAAGAAGGCTGCCCCCTTCTTCTCCACAAAAGACAAGAGCCTGCCACTGACTCTGCCACTTGAGATGAGTCTGCCACCAACCCTCCCAAAACTGCAGAACTTCTAGAAATAACCAAAAATCATCAAAACATCCAACCTGATGTTGGGTAACAAAGTTGTCCCTCCCTGTAGCTAGAGACACATGAGAACAACTACCACGATTTTGAGGAAAAATCGGCAAACCCTCCAAACTTTTGCAGATGAGCACGACACCCTACAACAGATTGCAAGAAACCACGATTTTTTAGGACAAAATCACAAAACCTTGAAACTGAAGTTTACAAAGCATCATTTTTTAGGAAAAAAGGGTAAAAACCCACAAAGGAATCCCATGCAACTTTGCGAATTACAAAACCAGTAAAAATTTGAGACATAGATCAACATACAAAACATCTTTTTAAGGAAAAACGTAAACACTTCCAAAACCAGAGCTCTCGAACAACTTAAAAACCCCGACTAAGGCATACAAGAGCAGATTCTTAATTTTTTAGGAAAAATTATAAACCCTTTAATTTTAAAACCCGTAGATTCAATTTATTTTTTTTCTTCGGCAGAAAAATGTATATATTAAAACCCAAAATAATTTTTAAAGAGACAAAATATTAAAACCCACAAAATAAACCCGATTTTGTTTTTCAGAAAAAATATTAAAACCCAAATAGAATTTATTTTTCCAGTGGATAAAATTATTAAAACCCCAAACAATTTTTTTTTCGGGATAAAAAATTATTTAAAAAACCCAAACAAAACATCTCTAGGTAGTCAGGCAGATTGCATGCCCTAGCCACATTGTTACAGGAGATGAAGACATTGAACAAGGCGACTCCACAACCCTCTCACACAGGTGCTCACGCTGCCCGCGGAACAACAAACACTCCCATAATAGAGAACCACGACCGGTAGAGGAAACAAAAAAAACACGAGATAAATCCCGTCTAACTCCTACAGCGAGCATAAACAAACCCACACAATACTCCCGCACAAAAATCTCTGGCACTAAAGCAGAGATCAAAATAGACTCTGCAACCCTTGATCGCAACTCAAAAACGAAGAAATGTGGGTAGAAACTAAGAAATGTGGGAGTCATAGAGATCGCGTGGTGAAGAAATCACCGAGTTGTCGAGAAGAAGCAAACATGAAACCACAAATCCACGAATGCCCAGATCAGGTCGCGTGGGTAAAACGCAAAAGTACCAAACGCGATGCACATGAAGGTCGCGCAATTGCAAAGGTTGCAAGGAGAAAACGCGGGTTGCATACCCGTCAGAATGAGGAAAAAAAAAAAAGCGTTGCAGGAGAAAAATACAGAAACCCTCAAAAAATCTAGAAGAAAACTCGTGTCTCACATACACAAGCCCACAAATTTTCTTTTCTTCAACCTGCTCAAAAAATAACTCCAATCTGGAACCCTCCCAAAATCCTGAGCCCTCCTTTGAGGGAGTCAGACCCAGAAGAGAAACCTAGGTTCTGATACCATGATAAAATATTCGATGTATTAAACAGAGGAACGGAAGTTCCTTATATAGATTTACAAGAGACGACGTTTCTAAAAGAGACAATCGTAGACTGAAGACAAATTTAGAAACTATCTAAACTAACTAAAGACGACTAAGATGACCATCAAAGAAACATTCTATTATCCTAATACAAATTTAAAAAATGTAGACCCCAAATGTATCATTGACCTCTGTCCTGAAATCGGAAAATTGGAGGTGTTATCCCTATTAGGGGATAGTAGGTACCAGAACCTTTTATTAGGCCTTTATGGACACATTGAAATCAATTTCTCTTTAACAGCTACAAAGAGAAGTAAAGCAATAACAGACTTACATAATACAACTGTAATAATCAAATAGAAAACTAACCCACAAACCGTAGAGATTGATATAGATGATGCTTTCAAAATTCACTGGTGTCCACTTAAATGTGAGTATAAGGTTGTCAACAGAAGTGCAACCATTGATGATACTAAAATAGATCCAGTAACAGAGTCAATTTAGTCTACTTGGAGCTAAATAAAATATTAAATACACCCAAGTACTCCTATGCTTCCTACACTATCTCTTCTGGAAAACTAGACATTCCCATAATTGTCTACTCATGACACCAGCAGTCGGATAGTGCCAGTGTTGCATGGTATCAGCAACCACCAAGACAAATCCATTTGCAGAACTGAGGCTTCAATGAATTGATCAAGTTGAGGTTCTGTGATGTATGGCATCTCTTCATGTATTGACTTGCCAGCCCCATCCTGCTTCTTCACATGAACCTGGTTTTATCATGTGAAACTCTTGATCCTTTTGATCTTTAAGTAATAGGTACCAACCCTTCCTCAATTCCTACCATATGAGTCACTTTCAAAAACATTACTGCAGGCAGCACTATGAAGGCAAATTTTGTAATAGGTGATTTTCTAATTTCTGCTGTTCTGTCTTTAACAAAATTTTCAGCTTATGATATTTATATCAGGATTCAACTGCCTAAATATGAAATATGGATTAATGAGTTTGACTCAGAAACCATGCAGTTGAATCCTGATAAAAATATCATAATTTCACGAGCTGCAGAAAATACCTCGTGCACATCAACTTCTTCAACTTTCCAATTTCTCCTTGAAGTGATCTGTCAGTTTCACATATGCACTGTGCAAGTCAACAGGTCTTAATAAAGCAGTTTTCTTGTTGATTGTACATTCAAACTCTTGTTTTTCATGTGTTTATTTATTTAGATGCTGCTTCTTTTCTTTTTTAATTTCCAGCATGCCAATTCTGTTCTTTTAATTTTCTTTTCTGCTCTTTTCTTTTACAAATTTCGTCCACAACATTCAGAAATTTCAAATTTGTGATCATCTCACCTCAGAGACAAAGCATGTAACTTGAGGTATACAACTATCATCTCCTCATTGTCACGTTGAGGTTGAGTAATTTTTGGAAAACCTTGAATGATCCTCAATACTTCTGCAGGCAATGACGACAATTTTTACAAAAAAACATTCAATCTTTCTTGGGATCCCTGGTGTGTTGATTTGCAGACAATACCATTTATCGTACCTCATTGTTACTGCCATATTGTACAGGTTCCACCATTGTTTTCAACTTCATAACACAATTTGACTAGTTGATCAACATATTTTCTGCAGCGGTTTTTTTTTCTCATTTGTCAAATGCACTTGTGTGGATTCCAGCCCTACTTCTATGACATCCAAACCTGATTAGACATAGAGTAGGACTTCAAAATAGAGTATATTAAACTATATTTCTATGTTCCATGATGTTTTGGGGAATAATGAGGGGAAAGCAGGGGATGCATTTTCAGGACGACAATTTGAGGGCCTTTTTTTGGGACAGCAGGGGGATGGCAATATATATGAATTTTCTGATATATATATATATATAGATAGATAGATAGATAGATAGAGCGAGCAAGTGTGTGTGTGAGAGAGAGAGAGAGAATCAAATTTCTACAAGCTAATGGACAGCAATAAATATTAACAATAGTAAAATTGTAAATTTAATCATCACAACACTATAACAGCACTAGATTATATAACAATAGTATTTCATTGTTCAAATTTTAAAGTTTAAATTTCAAAAACAAAAATTAAAGTTTAAACTCAAAGTCTCAAACTTCAAAATACAACCATGCCTCATCTAGAATATCAATATCAAAAGGGCTATCAATATCAAAAGAGCTATCTGTGTCACTCTCTAGCTTGAGTTGTGGTTCGTCCAATTGAATCCCAGCCAATCTTGGTTGCATCTCCTTCTCATCAATTTTCCTAACATCTTCAAGATCAACATCCCAAGATGCTACTAGAGTCTATTGATACCTAGTAGTCTGTCAATCTTGAAGTCTCAAAGCACTATGAATTACAACTAGCTTTTCTACTCATTTAGAGGTAAGCATATTCCTCTTGATTGAATGGATGAAGCCATAGGTGGACCAATTCCTTTCTACAAGCAAAGGAACTAGCAATCTATGAGAATAGAAAAATAGCAAGTTCTTTCAACTCTGGTGTGTCCTTCCCACGAAATTTCCTCCATCCAATGGGGTTTTTCTGTGAAAATGTGGCTCTCTTCATCTTAGCCTACAGTTTGTGAAGTGTAGGACCCTGAAGATTGGAAATTGAAGTCACTACTATCATAGTATGGTTGTCTCCTCATTGTTATAAATCTTACAAAAGGCCTTCATCAACTCCTCCATTACCTCATCATCTTCAAAAGGAAGAATTCACCGAGGTCTAGGTACATACCACTTGTGATTAAGAGCATAAGCAACCATATGAAGAGGGGTGTTCATTGTGTTCCACCTCTTTGTGACAATAGGCCAAATATGCTCCTTATAGAATTGTAATCCAAGATCCTTATCATGAACTCATTGCCTCATTTGATCAAGCATGCTATCAAAAGTCTCATAAATCTCTCCAAGGCTAAAAAAGTTTGTATCCGCATACTTGCTTACCCCCACAAAAAATATGATTGAGCAAATATATCTATATACGACATTTGAAAATTATAGGACATTAACACTATTAATAATTTTAAATTTTAAATTAAAATTAAAAAATAAAAAACAAAGAGAAAATATTAATTATTAAATAAAATTTTGTTATCTAATATTGGACCACCAAGTGTCATTAAGCACCCTTTCGATCACCTTTTTCGTTTCTTTTGTCTTTGATTGAGCTCACTTTTTCCACTCTCCACAAACCACCATAGATTGTAGAGCACCCTTCACCTCTAACATCCTCTCTAGTAAAATAAAATAGCTAGATATCTAGTCTTGACTAGTTTGAGGAATTTTTTCTTTGAATTTGATGGAAATATATCAAGTGTGATGGTTACATACAACATTTTGTATGTTTCTAGGTTTGACCACTACTATCTTCACCCAATCTATTTTTCCAATGAAATATCTTTCAAAGCATGTATACAACATGGAGTCCAAAAAATATGTTTGTGAGTGCTCTCAACCATCAAATCAACTAACCTACAAACACGAGTTGAATCTACACAACGTGCACAACTTTAGAAGACCCAACCTCCTATGTGGCCTCCTTCGAAAGGCCAAACTACTAATTAGCATCCTTACGTTTCCCAAACAAATTAGTAGCTCTAAGAAAGTATGAACTAGAAAGACGTGTAAAAATAATATTAATGAGTGGTCGATGTCAAACATCAATTCCCCCATCCATGACAATAGAACAACTAGCCCTCGTTCATGTTTGTCTCATCTCCTCCTTCAATATGTTCAACTTTGAGTATTGTTTGCTGAGGGAGGTACACAATCAGTGTTCTCCAAATGGAACATAAGAGGTCCCAACTACCATTACATCTCTCAACATAAATTTGAGATAAGGATACCTTACCAAATGAAATGGGATGGCATGTACATAAAAAAGCTTGGCCACTGAATAATAAAGAGTTATAAACTGAAATACATTGCCATACTATGAATGATGTGCTATTTAAGCCTATGACAAAGGAAAATTGTAAACTGATTACAGACCTGGAAATACAATATTGTGACAGCAGCAAATGGATGACAAATTTCACTCAGGGAAACCCACGACTGCTGCAAGAAATCCACGCCACACCAATTTCTGATTTTCTGAAGCACAAATACCATTCGACCTACACAAGGTTGGACTTGCCCAGCTCCAGTACAAACGCCTAACCCTTCCAATGTTACTACGCACAGATGGTGTCCATAGCAGGGAAGCTGCAATACACTACAGGTCTGAACCTGTACTTAACCCAACAACAAAACCACACCCAGAAATATATAACAGCAACTGCAATATATAAATATTGCTCTTTTGGTTAGATTTCATTCACATGTCCAAGGAATAATACATTTCATTTTCTACAAACCAACCATTGCTCCAAACAACTAGAGAAAGTGTCCCAGGTAACATTAAATCGCTAAAACCATCAAACTCTTCCAGGCAAGGTTTCCAAACAAGATATTTTATAGTATTTTTGATCTCCTGCAAATTTGTTTTTGAAAGAGACTCATGAATTAGAAAGCCAAGTCTTTGAATGAACTGTGAAATACTTGATCGATATCTCCAACAAACATTAGCCTGGATAGATCTTTCACCACCGCATCCAATCTTCTCCAACAGAGTTTGCTCAGGAAGACTGAGATAAACCAAGTCCAATCTCCAGAACCACAAGGGTTTTCAAACAAGAGATAATAAATTTCCACATACCAAATGAGCTCTCAATGCCCTTTTTATAAGCTTTTTAGGGAACTTACCAAAAACTCCTTTTTAAAATCACTTTATTAATTTATTAAACCTTTTGACTCCAAAAAGTGATTTATTTTATTTTAAAGCATTTTTGGGCACTAGAAGTCACTTTTCAGCATCCCAACATTTAAAGCTTTTCATCTCGATTCCAACGAGCTATAACACTAAGGTACCCACTTAAATATTTTAATTAAAATAACAACCTTAGTGAAATTAATTAAATAAAGCTCAATATTACTTCCAAAAATTATGGGAACATTCGAAATGCAATGGAACCAAAAACTAACAGTGCAGGAGTGATCTCGATGATGAAAGATGATAAACGGACCTGGCTAGGTGACTTACTAAAAATAGACACTCCCTCCAAAAATCTTGGAGCCCAAACTAGTAGCCGAAAATAACATCTAAAAGCATCATATGACTCCTCTAAAACATCTGAGCTCACTGGTAACATCAAATTATCCCTCTGATCAAGCTAACACAAACCTAGAAAGTCAGCTCCAATTGTAGAGCAAGAGGACCTAAAAAATGGGGACATTACGTGAGTCCAAGAAATTGAAGACTCATGTGGCAAATTATGCTCCATACAACCTCAAATTGCTTGTAGATGTACATGCACTTCTAACATGACTAACATTTTTTCCTTGGGAAGCCTTTTGAACTTATAATTCATCATCTTGTCTTAACTCTTAAATGCATTTTTACCCAACCCAACTTCAATTCTCAATAAAGGAACTGATTAGGGTCCATAGGAGAATATGACCCTAAAATCAAATATATTAAGGACAAGGAAAGCAAGGTACCAAATGCCCTTAGTTGTAGAAGGCACACTTGTGATGGCTTCAACAAGATCTTCATTCCAGCAAGTTGTGGGACACTTAGTAGCAGATAAATTTCACATAAGAGCTAGGGAACCTTTGGAAGCCTACACTCAAGAATGTAATGTCCCCTTTTTCATGAGCGATGGAGTTTAGAGGAATTAGCCTATTCCTGATCCTCCTAGGCTAATGAGCTTGATAAGAGGGTCGTTTGGCAGATACCCAGTTGATTGGTTGGCTCGTTTTGTGATTCAGTCTACATATGGAGGTGTTATAATGATTTCTTGATATGTTTCTATTTTTAGAAACCTCATGTTATAAAGTAATGTTATGTTTGCACTTTATGTTATGAATAATTATTTTATTATAAAGTGCAAATGTAAATAATAAAATAATATTATAATATTCCTTCTAGAAGGTGACTTGGGAAAGTTCTAGAAGGAGGCCAACCTCTTGAGGAAAAAGTATAAATAGACATCATGGGCTTCATTCTCATCATCCAGATTTGTTGTTGTTGATGTTGATGTTTGATGGTTGTGGAGCCTAGGGTTTCTGCAGTTTTCTTTGGCCATTGAGAACAAAAACTCTCAATTGGTGAGCAATTTTGAGGGTGTGAAATATCACTTGAATTATTGCAAAGTTGAGGAAGTTGCTTCAGACTTTCTACTTGTACTTCAAAGCAAAATTAATGGCCTTTGGCCAATTTTGATGATCAAGAATATATCAGCTTACAGAAGTTTTTGAGGATTGCTGGGGATGTCTTGTGCATTGAATCTATAGCATTGAAGGAGCAATTTACAACATCTTCAGATTATATTGAAGTCTGATATGTTACTTCAGACATTGTTACCAGCATATAGGAGGCTCGAGTTTGCATAAGGAAGCTTCATCTTCAATCGGTTTGATATAGACTTGGAGCGCTGCCTTGGGAGGGCCATCTCAATGTTGTTTGGCATCGAATGAAGGAGCTGGAAGCTTGGTGTGATTTCATATCAGTTAATATTAGTTCTGGAATTTTATTTACAGTCAGCTCTTGGAGCCACGATTTTGCATGTGAGGCTTCACCTTGGTTCGATTTTGCATGGAGTTTGTTGGAAGACATACTGGAGGCATTGATTCTTGTTCGATTGGGCTTTAAGAAGGATGATTTGCATCATACATCAAATGCCATCAGTTCTGATATCCATTTTCTGTCATTCGCACTAGTCATGGAGACCACATTTACATTCATGGAGACTCACATACCTATCAATTCCACTCACTAGCTGGAGCGCTCACTTTGTGGGAAATTTGTGATGATTTTTTATGCTAATTTGGAGACTTTGAAGCTGTGAATTATTTATTATCAGAGGTTTGTCTCAGAACAGGGGCGACTGCAACCCTAGCTCAATTCGGACTTGGCTGTGTTACATTTCAGTGGACATCGGTTGCTTCTTCACCAACACCTTTGGGCGCTTTGTCTTAAACCAGGTTCCTTTGTTTAATTCATGCTTATTACATGTCATTTAGCTGCATATTAGGAGGTACGGCTGTAGGTGACAGTGTATATCAGATTTAAGCATT
>VDFB02162237.1:0-17325 GCA_007258455.2 Sequoia sempervirens | reverse complement strand
AGTAGAAGCAATCAGAGTTTAATCTACTTCATATTGTGTTCTTGAATGATATTTGTCTTAAGTTGATCATTTGATTTGTGAAGTCTTCAAGGAGTGAAATGTTATTTTGTGTTTTATTTAAATAGTAACTTAAAATCTGATTATTTGAATTAGCACTGTGAATGAAAGAGGTTGTGTGTCAATCACAAGTTTACTTTGTTCTGCAGTTTTAGTTTACAAATCCTTGAAGCTAACAAATCTGGTTAAAGTTGGATAAATTATTGTTCTTTTCTGTCCCAAAAATCTGATCTATCTTTTGTTGTTTCTTTAAAACCCCCAGTTAAATTAGGTTTTTTTAGTTCATGCTTGATCTTAGAACGATCTAGAAGCTCAACACCAACATGTCCCTTGAACATTACTGTTACATTGACCAATTGAGCAATATCAGCACAGTTGAGAACCAACTACAAAGACCTTGGGAGCTAAGACATCCATGTGTTGTCTTCCTCTTTCAGGAGAAACATAATAGAAATATTTTATTTGCATGTTGCTATGCCAAAACACCGTCAGCAGTTGATCCTATAGAGGTAATAAATTTTTATTTCAATTTGGATGACAAGTTTTCTTCTCTTTTTACCTACCATTTTATTCTGCAAGTAATCATTTTAGGAATAAACAAAAAGTTTCCTTTTCATATTATTTGTCAGCCTCTTCAAACTGTGGCATCAACAACTATAGGAACAACCCCAAGTTTCTTATTTTTCATGAAGGCTTGATATTATTAATAATGGAGCGTGTTATGACCTTATCTATCCAAGTTGAGCCTAAGAAGTTTTCTAAAACTCATTTAGCCAACCACCCTCATAATGATCACTTCTCAGATTCATATAATATGGAAGATGTGTTAGACAAAGAGCACAACTAAGAGGGGGGGATGAATTAGTTGTACATTAAAACCTTCAAACCCTTGTTATGAATCCACATGAATGTAAAAAAATTAAACATGAACACATCAACAACCATACACAATTGAACATCAAATTGAAGTGGAAAATCCTAATCATGGAAAAACCACAGTGAAGATTAGCTCTCTCACACACACATATAGCAACACTGATTACAAAAGGATCACTACTAGAATGGATGACTATCCAAAGGATTCATTATCCAAAAGAAAGAAGGGATCACTACCAAGGGCTCACTACCTAGATAGAACAAGAATAGAAAGATAATTCTACAAGGAGGTTCACTACCTTAGAGAAATAGGAGAATCTACCACAACAACTCTACACCATCTATAACCTTCAGCTCACTGCCTCCAACAACTTTAGTGACACTGAAATGTAGCTGAAATGTAGACACCTTCAGCTCACTACTTGTAGTAGTCATAGGAATGCATGCTTGCACTTAGATCTCAACACTTGATCATATACACAAAAAATTTCACCACACAACACACCACACTCTTCTCCAATAGTTGACCTTTCATATATCATTTGCAACCTCAAACAATCTTCTCCAAGTCGGCTTCATCGAAATGTATGTACCTCAAACATGCAACCAATAAATCTAGTTCATCACCAAACATCTCCAAGATGGAAAGAAGTTAAGGTAGACCACACTAAGGGTTAACTAGGACACAAATCTACACTAACAGGCTACACCACACTTCCATAAACAACAAAGCACATCCAAAAATAACACTAACATTCTAGGTTGACCAAAATAGCATTAACACTAACAATCAACCACATTCACACTTCACGAAGCTCAAAAACATCCTTCATACCATGTAGGAAAATTCACAAAACATTTTGGGATTATTCCAACACCAACAAAATATTCAACAACACTGGCACAAAAACCTACAACTAAAAATACTATCAAACTACCACTGAAACCCAACTCATGAACCAAGCTTGTGGAATAGGTGAACAAAAATAAATAAAATGTAATATAGATACAAGAAAGTATTACATTCTCAAATCCATAAGACAATAAAATTCAATGTGGAGAAATACAGAGTAATTCTATTTCTCCCAAACAACCTTTTGTATAGTTTAGTACACTGTCAAAGACATCTTCTACTGCCACATGATCTAGAATCTAAAAATATAGATATAACACCTCTAAATACTTCTAAACATAACATCAAAATGATGTGCAAGCACATATTCAAGCATGGAGAAATGTGGAGCACAATACATAATACACCCTTATCACCTTATACACTCTTTATACAATTTTTTTTCAAAAGAACTTGGAAACCAAGTGACCATGTTGAATCTTCAACACCTGCTCAAAACCAAAAACACCTTCTCATTAGCACCACACTAGAGGTTGAAATCAATGACAACACTAATGACAAAATAGTGCAACAAAATCCCTCTTTATCATTGACGGAAATACCTACTGAAAAAACATCAACAACAAAAGCAACTCTAATCACCAACTCTCTAGCAACTCTCCTCGTTCTATCTCCCCCTTTCTCTTGTGTTTTTAATACATCACTCTCTCCATGTTTTTAAGTTTTCTCCCCCCATTTGACATCAATGGAAAATGGAAAAACCTACACACTTTACTTCTCTCTCTCTCACTTTTAGGCATAATATATGCTCCCCTTGACTGCACCAACCAAAGAAACCACTACCTACTCCCCCTAAGAGGTAGCCTCCATCATTCCAAGATAAAGAATCAAACTTGAATTGCACCAATATACATATGCACCATCTTATTCATCTCGTTGAAAGGAGGGGAAATAATCCCTAGCTTAAATATTTGAGATAATCAAATGTATCTTTTTGAAGATACTTTGTGGAAATGCTTTCTATTTGATCCTTTGTAGGAACATAATCAAACTTTAGTTCATTCTCAAAAAAAAATTCTCAAGTAGAAAGTGATACCAAATAGAGATATGTATTTTTCTTGAATGCATTACTAGATTATTTGAAATTTTGATAGCACTTGTATTGTCACACAAGATAGAGATAGGTTCATCTTATGATACTCTGAGATCTTCCAATGCCTACTTCATCAAAGAACCTCTATGCAACAAGATGTTGCTATAATATATTTTTCCTCTATAGTAGATAATAACATTGAATATTGAGCTTCTTACTCAACAAATAAACTAGTATATTTCTAAGGGAGAAAAAAACTCCACTTGTGCTTCTTCTTTCATCTTCACAACCTACATAATCTACATCTTTATAAGCACTCAAAGAGAAGTTGATATCATTAGAATACCATAGCCCATAGTGCTTTTCAAAATATCTAAATATCCTTTTAATTTTTACCACATGTGATTCTCTATTATCTTCTTAAAATATTTCCACAAGACATACTGCATCCATGATATCTTCTCTAGTTGTGATTAGATATAGAAATCAACCAATCATTGATATATACTTGGTCTAATCTCTCTTAGGAGATTTATAATTTTTTCTCAATTTGTAACCAGTAACCACGAGAGTACATATAGGTTTAGAGTCCTCCATTCCAAAATTATTTAACATTTCCTTAAAAAAAAATTATTGTGTAATGAATATACCTTTTCTAATTGACTAATTTGTAGCCCATGGAGGAAATTCATCTCTATAAATATTGAAATTTAAAGCTCATTTTTATCTCCCCTACAAAATATTTACACATTACCTCATTTCCTCCAAAGATTATGTCATCTACATACACAACTATAATCAAAATTTGATCTCCCTCAACTTTGAAGTAAAGGTTGCTATATGTGGTACCCTTTTTGAATCCTTTCTATAATAAGTACCTATCCAATATTGCACACCAAGCTCTAGGATCCTATTTGAGTGCATACAATAGTTTCTTCAACCTGCAGATCATATCTGAATCTTTTTATAACTAAAAACCTTTTGATTGTTCAATGTATACCTCTTCTTCTAACTCATCATTCAAGATTGTAGACTTTACATCCATCTGATATACTTCAAAGTCTTTATGTGCTACAAAATACAAGAACATCATAATATTTTCCATTCTTTCTACAATTTTTTTTTTTTCAAAATCTATTCCTTCCACTTGTGAGTATCCCTTACACACAAGTCTAGCCTTGTTTTTATAACTTTTCCATTCTCATTCAAATTATTCCTAAAAACCCATTCATTTCTTATCAAATTCTTGTTTGTTGATCTTGGGACCAATTCCCATATCTGATTCTTCTCAATTTTCCTCAACTCTTTTTCCATAGCTTTGATCTAATTTCCATCCTTGCATGCTTCAGTTACTATTTTAGGTTATATCTTAGAAAATAAACAAAAAATTTCTTTTTCCTCTACCATAGTATCTTTTCTTCTTGTCATCACACCTTTTCATTTTCCTCCAATTATTTGATCCTCAAAATTATTCCTCTGCAAATACTTTGGAGTCTTAAGATTCTTTTTCAAAGCTTCTTCCTCTTTCTCTAGCATCTCCTTTTGTTTCTCTTCTTATTTTTCTTCTTCTCTACAAGGGGGTTCATCAGATTCATATCCTTCTATCAATACTAAGCTTTGATGTGATTCTTCATTCACTTTGACACTTGCACTTTCAGCTATCTTCTTTAACCATTTTTTGTAGCACTTGTATGCCTTGCTCTATGTAGAATATTCAAGGAAGATTCGTTGATATGATCTTGCATAGAAATTTCCTTAGTTCTCTTCATCACTCCTAATATAATATTTACTTCTAAACACTCTAAAATATTTCACACTAGGAGTTTTTACATACCATAGCTCATAGGGTGTCCTTGAACTATTTACTCGTTCTTTTCCTCTATTAAGAATGTAGACTACAAAATGAATAAATTATTTCCAATAGAAATCCATTATATTTTCTTTGTCCAACATGGTTCTTGTAGCCTCTTGAACTATCCTTTTCTTCCTCTCCACAACTCCATGAACTGTTGTGGAGTCCTAGGAGTTGATAAATGTCTTTTAATCTCATGATCTTTACAAAAATTATTAAACTCATTGGAGGTGAACTCAACACCTCTATTAGACCTTGAACATGTTATTTTCAAATCCATTTCTTTCTCAACCACATATTTAAATTCTTTAAACTTATCTAGAGCTTCTAGTTTTTCTTTTAGAAAATTCAAACAAGATATTCTAGTGCAATCATCTATTAACAACATAAAATACCTATCACCTTGAGAGATTCTTATTCTAGTAGGTCCATATAGATCTATATGCACAAACTCTAGAGGTCCTATAGTAGAATACTCTTTATTCTTGAACCTCTTCTTTGTCTATTTTCCAACCTCAAACTCTTTGCAAATTGTATGGATAGGCTTTGTAATTCTTGGCATGTCTCTAATAGCATGAGTAGAGTTGATCTTCACTAGGCTATCAGAATTGATATGACCCATTCTTCTATGCCATAGCCAAATTTCATTGATTTATGATATAAATAAC
This sequence comes from Sequoia sempervirens, assembly GCA_007258455.2. NCBI lineage: Eukaryota > Viridiplantae > Streptophyta > Pinopsida > Cupressales > Cupressaceae > Sequoia > Sequoia sempervirens. The sequence continues at coordinate 11,926 of VDFB02162237.1, read as the reverse complement.
TTAACACTATCGCATTTGATCTGATAAATATTCCATTCGATCCTCATTCCTACATCAATCAAAATTTTCAAGCTTCCTTTTCTAATTTCACAACCATCATCCTGAAACACTAGATTGTATCCTTTGCTACACATATTTCCTACACTGAAAAGATTATGCTAGAGACCCTTGACATAAAGAACATCATTTTTCTTATGCTTTCCATCAATGCTAATTGAAACTTTTCAACATATCTTAGCAGATGTATCATCACCAAACTTAACAAGACCACCATCATACTTTTCAAGTTTAACAAAATTATTCTTATCACCTATCATATGATTTGAGAATCCACTTTAAATTATCTGGTACAGATTCTCTCCTCTCTTTCATGAAAGGCAGTCAACATGGTTCCTTCAATACTATGACATGTTTCTAAAGCAATTTCCTTCACACATCTTTCAGGATTAGTAGACTGAGTTCCAACATCCAAAACCATGAGCGAACACTCATCACTACCATCATACAGATAGTTTAATTCCTCATCATCAAATATACCATTTTCTTCTTTAACATAATAACTCTTCTTGAAATATTTACCTTTATGATCTTTTTGTTTGTCATTTGAAACCTTTCCTAAACATTTTGACCCATAATGACCTATCTTTCTATTATTGAAACAATTGAAGGGTAAATTACCTTTTTATTTTTGAGTGCCCTTTTTCAATCTCCTTACAAAATTTGCTTCCACCTCATCAAGATCCTCTAGATTAGATTCATCATTCCTCTCTTGCTAACTTTAAAAGAAGTTTTTTTATTGAAGCATCTTGGTCAAACTCTCTTAATTCAAAAGTAGTTAAAACACCAAACATTTGATCTATAGTATATTGATCCAAATTATGAGCTTCCTTAATAGTAGAAACTTTAGCACTATAATATTTGAGAAGAGTTCTCAATACCTTTTTTGCAACTTCACTTTCCTCTAGTTTTCCACCAATACCATAGATGACACTAGAAATTTCATCCACCTTTAGCATGTTACCTGCAATATCTTCATCTTTCAACATCGTCATAGATTCAAATTTGGCTTTGAAATTTTGAATCTTTTCTTACTTGACCTTAGCATCTTATTCATAAATACTTTACAACTTTACCCATACCTCTTTAGTAGTTTTCTAGCTTATCACCTTCACAAGTTCCAAATCGGAAAGCCCACTCAAGATTCCATTCATTCCTTTTCCATTATTCTCATAATCCTTGATATAATCTTCACTTTTGGGTATGTGTAGGATCATCATGGGAAAAACAAGCCCTCAAGTGGCAAAAAATTTAGAAAAATCGGAGTTAGGCAATTTGACGTAAAAATTTGAATAAGTTATCTATATTATTTCAAAAATATGTAACAATAGAATATGTAGCAAATTGAATTTAATTTCTAAACTTCTAGGTTTTAAAAAAATAAAATCTATTTGGTGAAAATTTGAAATTTCAAATGTAGAGTACTTAAATTTCGTGAAAAAATAAGAAGTCAGCTTTCATTCTAATTCACCCTAACCACAATAAAATGATAATATTTTTTATAAGATTTAGATATAAGTAGATCTACTCCATGTCCCGATGTGATGCATATTTTTTCTAATTTTTTTCCAAGTAAATACTAATTATGAATTTTTATTACAAATTTTAAAAAAATATAAGAACTCGTATGTCCGGGTCACCTTAACTTCTTGGTCAAAACTTTATGAAATTCAATTTTAATCCTATAGTATAAGCATAAATGTGATGCATGTTTTGATTCAAAAAATTGACACCGCTTGAAAGCTATAGATGTTTTTCAATCACTTATCAATTATGACTTTAGTCATAATTCAAATAGAAAATAAATAATAATTACTTATTAAATTCAAATTAAGGAATAATTTATATTGGTGGAAAATTGAGAATCTCCTTTAAAAACCCTTTTCGTTTCATCAATTTTGGGTAAAAAAGATTTGTCAGCCACATACCCATCATAATGCCACCTTTTGGCCCATCATGATCCAGCACATACCCTTTTTAAAGCAATAGCATGTATAGTATATCCATATTCAATTAACTTCCATACACCAAACCCTAATTAGATAAGACATGATTCAATCCTAGCTTTTGTAAAGGCATAATTTGTTCCATTGAATATAGGAGCTTTGACACCATTCCTATGCACCATCTGTATCTACCTCAAGCGATTAAGCTTCTTCTAGAAGGAAATTTTTCTTTGATACCAATTGTTAGACATGCAAGACAACTAAGAGGGGGGTGAATTCTTTTTACATGAAAACATTGAAACCCGTATAGATCTTCAAACTCTTATTATGAATCAACATGAATGTAAACAAATGAAACATCAACACATCAACAACCATGTTGAATGCACAAGATAATTGAGAGGGGGGTAAATCATTTGTACATTAAAACATCAAAACCCTAATTAACATTTATATCTGCATTAGTCCATAAACCATTAACAACCATTAAATCCTTAGCATGCATCAAAAGAATGTAAAAATGACAAACAATAATGCAAATACATCCAAACACATGAGAACAAGTTTACATGGAAACCCAAGAAGGGAAAAACCATATTGAGGATTAGCTCACAATATAAAGTAATTGCAACACAAAATATAATAGGCTCACTATCAGAGTGCTTAGTGCCAATGGCTCATTGCTAGATTAGAAATAAGAAGAAAGAAGATTGTTACAATGACAAATCCATCTCAAAGAAACAAAAAAGTTCCACCCTTGTTTCCTTAGAACATTGTGCTCATTGCTTCTAGTACTCTTAAGCATTAAATGCCACACTACATTTTGTACTTTCATACTTCACATCTCAACACATCACATTACACACATAACTCACTCATCCTCCATCAAATCAACACTCACATACACTATCTTAAACCTTGAAAATAATTTACAAGGTCAACTATGCACCTTAATCGTACAAATTCAAATTAGGCCAGCACCAAAACATTCTCATGGTGGAAAGGAATCAAGTGTTGGAAACACAAGGGTAGAAAACTGAGAGGGGAGGTGAATCAGTTGTCATAGAAATTCAAAAGTTATTAAACTTATTAACCTTATTCTCATATCTGATCAATAACCATGAAAGAATAAATCATCAACACATCAGAAACACACGTAACACCAAGATTTTTTACGTGGATACCATGTTAGGAGAAAAACCATAGTCAAGGTCAGTCCACAAGATTATACCCTATTAAAAGTATAAAGAGTAAAATGGGGAATGCACATGCATTCAGGCATACTGCCTAGAGCTCATTGCTTAATTACAACAAGGCTTACTACCCAAAGGAAGACACACTGTCTTACATAAACATTCAAATTACATCTGAAGGATTTTGAACTGAGAAAATAGCATATGCTAATGCCTGATTATAGTTCTAGTTAAGAAAATGAACACTTCTTCACACTCTACTCACTCTTCTTCACACTCTACTTCCTTTGAATGATTAGGACATTATTCACATAGCTCATACACTCGCATGTCTTCAAATGGAATAAATAATCACTTATATATATCCACAACAAGATATTACATCGCTACATGTCGGCTTCAACAAAATAATAAAATGAACACAACTGTCAGTCCAAAACATTAAAGATTATTAGTTCGAATCAACCAAGGTTGGCCACAACATAGTGAAGACCCAAAATAAGATCCTTAACCATGAAACACCTTAAAAAATTATTCCTCAAAGAGCCACAACATGCTACAATCACTTTGTTGGCCATGAACATGAAAAACATGAACAAGTAAGAGAAAATCACCAATCCCAAGCACACCGATCAATGCAAACATGCAACACAGATAGATCATGATCTAGAAACATCCAAAAACATCAAGAATCATCAGAGAAGCATCTACAACAACCAAACTTACTAGAATCACATCATTCATTTAGGAACACCAATTTAAAGCAACAAAAATTGTCGAATACAATCAAGCCATAACTCGACCAAATCTTCATGCAGATCTCTAAAGCTTAATGGGATAAACTAGATATACTCAAAAAAAAACCCTTTAATCCACAACCTCTGATCATCAATGTGCTTAGCTCGCCAACAGACTAAACTTCACTTCACCACTGACAACCTACAACTTATTTTATTACAATATTCTCAATATCCTCAACATATACAACTTCTAAGACATTAATGCCAATAGTGTTGACATCAATGACACCACATATCAGCAACACAACCAAAACATCCAACAATCTCCCCCTTTGGCATTGATGGCAACACATGATGTGAAAAACATCATCAACACAACTATCTCTTAGCACTTACTCCCCCTTAGGTTTTGATTCTTTTGTGCTCAACTCTTTTTCATGACTCTTCTCCCCACATGACTCTTATCCCCAATAATTTATAGTTTTTCACATGACTCTTCTCCCCCTTTGACATCAATAACAAATATCTCTTTTCTCCACACAAGCTCTAAACATCTGACTACTCCCCCTAAGTAGCATCCATCAGAACATCAATTTGAATCAAGATATCACTATGAAATGTAGGACTAATGCAAGGAAACACATCTTAGTTTTGATTAGGAGGGGTAATCACCCCTAACTTCCCTCTGAGATACTCAAAAATATCCTTATAAAAAGGATTGGTAAAGATATCTACAATATGTTCCGTAGTAGGCACATACTCCAATCTGACTTCCTTTTCACTCACCTTCTCTCTCAAAAAGTGAAACTTGTAGAGATATGCTTGGTCTTCAAATGCAACACCAGATTCTTAGAAATTTAATTTCACTTGAATTATCATAGAATATAGCAATAGGTTCATGATACATAACTCTGATATCTTTCAACATTTTCTTCATCTATAATACTTGAGTACAATTGTTAGTGGCAATAATGTATTTTTCCTTTGCAGTAGATAAGGAAATGGCATTTTGCTTCTTACTTAACCATGAAATTAGCTTCTTTCCCAAAAAAAATGCACCACCACTAGTACTCTTTTCTCGGCCATTTGCATCTCCTACCCAATCAACACGAAAGAACTTAATGTAAGATCATCATCTTTAGATACCAATGTGCCAAAATCAATTATCCCCTTCAAGTATCTAAAAATCCTGTTCACAAAAGTCACATGAGATTACTTAGGAACAACTTGAAATATTGCAACAATACATACAACATTCATTATGTCAGGTATAGTCTGAGTCAAATAGAGCAATCCACCAATCATCAATCTGTATCTAGTTTGGTTTGCTTTCATAGAATCATCATCTTGTTCCAACTTACATCCAGTCACCATGGGTGTACCTATTAACCCCTAAGGCATTTTTGACATTAGTGTAAAAAGTCCTGAGATGTTATGATGTATGTGCATATGAGCCTTCTTCTATTTCGGTTTGATTATAGTGTGATCAAATTCATGCATACTTGATCATATGGTCTTTTCTCCGAATCAATACATCAGATTGGAAAAGTTACATGACATTTGTATCAATATGGAACAAAGTGCAACTTGTTGTATATACATGTCAAAGAAAAATGTTTGATTGCACATCTTGAGAAATTTTCATTGAATATGTATCTAAAGCAAAGGTAAAAGTGAACATGTTTTGAGTACCCCATGGAATTGTATTTTTGAAAAGTCTTTGAAATAAAATGGGACTTTATTCCCATCAACATCTAAAGGGATTGAGATGAAAATGTAGTACAATTTTGAAAAGGAATTTTAAAGCCTATGCATAATTTTATAAAGTTTATGTTTTGGAAAGCCTTGTTAAACCCCTCGAGCTTGGGCTAGGGTATGGCTCGAAACAATTAGGGCATCAAAAATTTTGGCAAAGGAAGATCTCATGTTTTGAAGGAAGCATGGCAGTTTGGACTCAAGCATGGTAATGACAATTGATTATTCTCTGACATGCGTCATTCTTCAGTTTCTCTATTTAGGTCAATTTATGTTAGTTGCTTAATTCATGCGAGTTTGCATAAGTGTTTGTAAAAGTAAAGCCTATTTTTATGTTATATTTGAATTTCATGAACAAAAAGGCATTTTCAAGGATTGTTATGATTTCTTAGCAAAGCATAATATTGTTAAAGCATTGCAACAGAATCATTATCATTCTGGTACTTGTTAAAGAAAGCAGTTACATATGGATGGAATTTTTTGATTCATTTTTTCAAATGGGTTTTCCTAATTTTGTTTTTGAAAACAAAGAACATATTAAATACTTCATTGTGCTCATTTTCATGAGGATGAGAGGTTTTGGAAATAATAGAATATATGTTTTAGAAAGGAAATATATATATATATATTGTTTGAGTAGTTGGAATTTATGACTTTGATTTTGAGGTCATTCCAGAATAGACTATGTAATTATTGAAACAAAGATCAACTCAATATTTACAATTCTTTCATATTTGTACATTTCAAAAGACTATCAATGAGATAGCACTATAAGACTATTAGTGAGATAGCACCATTTTTAGTGAGACAAATTAGCTAATGAGGCTTTTTACAAAGAATATTTTCAGATAAGGCCAGTGAGGCCAAGTTCGAGTGGTTTTAATCTCCATGAGGGTTTCCACTCAAGACAATATTTGTGTCAAACTCTTATATGTGTTTGTTCATTATATGTTCATTTGTTTTTTATTGCATAAGTTCATTCATGATCTAAAAATTATTAAAGAAATAATAAAATTTAATTGGTTTGTTAACATTGATTCACCCCTCGTCTTAGTGTTAATCATACTCCAACAATTGGTATCAAATCCAAACCCTTGTAAGTTAAGTCTTAACATTTTATGGGATTTCTGGTCATGGATTACTTGTCATGGCTAAGTGTAAAAGAAACAGAGTTGAAAAGAAAAACATTAGTGTCAAGCAAAAATATAATCTAACAAATCCTATCATATGTAGTGAAGCCTTGTCTCAAGAAAAAATCTTATTAATTGATTCTTTAAATGTTAATAAGATCAATTTTGTAGAAGAAATGGTGTCTAATAGAGATGTTGACGAATTCATGGTGAATATGAATGAATTAGATATAGAAGTGTGTGGTAGTAACCCTGAAGGAGTAGTTGATTTTGAAGGAGAGCTTGTCTCTACTCTTGACATGATTAGAAAACTTGAAAGAGAAAACAAGAAACTCAAGGTTCAAATGGAAGAAAGAAAAAGAATTGAAGAATTAAAAGGAGTCAAGTTGAAAGCTAAAGAAGAAATGTGTAAAGAGTTTGAGGATGAACTTGATTCTTTGAAAAAGAGTGTAGAAAAGAATTCTTTGTTAATTTGTTCTAATGATTCAGATAACATAATATTAAATATGAAAACATAGATTGAGGAGACAAAGAGGATAGTGGAAGTCACAAAATTTGACTTGGATGCCAAAACTCTTGAGTGTCATAAGCTTGAAGGAGAATTGGTTTCTTTAAAGAAAGATCTTGAGGATCATAAGATTCAGTTAGAAAAGTATAAGAAGTTTGAGAAAAGCATTAATGCATTGGATGATTTTATGTAAGAAAAAACATTCTAGTGATCCTACTAGTCTAGGATATGAAATAGGACAAACCTCTTCAAGTGGAAAAGAGTCAAAAACTGAAATAGTTTTTGCATCTACAAATGAGAAAGGATAGAGTTTTAAGGTCAAAAATACTCCAAGAAAGAAAATAAACTTAAGCTATACTTTTGCAACTTAAAAAAGTGACAAGAATAAGAAATAAAAAGAGAAAACTACTAATGTTGGAAGAATAAAAACAAAAAAAATCTCACAGCCTCCACCTATCAGACATAATCATTTAATGAGGTACAATTACGCTCAATTTCATGGTTATTGTTATTCGTGTCATAAATATGGTCATAGAGCAAGAGATTGTAGGACTTATGGTAGAAATGATTCTGAATGGCATAAGAATAATAGTCCTTATAGTATGAAAAATAAGAGTTGCAATGTGGTATGTTACAAGTGTAACCAAGCTGGTCACATACAAAGAAATTGTTGGATGCATGGAAGATATGATCAAAGAAGTTCTTTTTGGTTGCCAAGACAATATGATTTTGTTCTTCCTATTAATTATAAGGTTATATGCTATAGATTCCATAATATTGGACATACAACACATTATTGTAGAACTGTGAAACCACCTAATCACATTAAGAAGGAAAATATGTCAAACAAGCAAAAGAAGAAACCTATTCAAGTCTAGAGAAGAAGGTATGAGAAAAAGGAAGAAAGCCCTAATCATGCACATATTGCACAAGGATCATTTCAAGGTGCATAAAAGGTAACTTGAGGTAAGGGGGAGTAGGTTAGTGTTTTACTCTTCATCCCCTAGAGAAGATCAACAAATGCTTTATTGTTTTTGTGCTCATTCATAGTTAAAGTTGTTGTTGATACATAGTTATCACAATTGACGAAAATTATTGGTTCTATTGTATTCCATACTTGCTTCAATATGTTCATGTCTCTTTCAAGGTATTTTATGTTGGCTCCAAGGTTTTGCATGTTTTGGTGGTGTCTCTAGTGAACTTGATCAAGTGCTCTTATTGAGGAATGCTCTTTAATCTGTTGTAAGTGTTCAAGTGACATTCAAAGAGAAAATGTTTACAATCTAAATAATCATGATGAAAAGTTGAGAGTTGTCTATTTTTTCTCTTGCAACATGAAATTTTAATGACATTCTTGAAAGGATGCCAATGATTAGTAGCAGAACTTATATGATCAGATATGTTAGGTTTGTGTCAGGCACATATGTCATGTCATCAAATGTTGCAAGCATTACTAATGTTACCTAAGTAAAGTAAGTGAAATAGGAATACAACACTTTGCATGATGATATCTTATAAGGTAATGCAGACATTTCTTGACAGTTTTCTTGGAAGAAGTTTTTGGGTGTCTTTTTATTTACCAGATTAGAGCTTCTTGGATTATGTGAATGTTGGACATAACTTATAGTGATTTTTCTTCATAGTAATAGTATTGTAGAGATCATAGTGAATTCAACATTTGACATATGTTGTTTTTTGGTATCTGTCTTGAAGAATGGTAAAAGGATTAGAACAATAAGGTGTCTATAAAATATATTGATGGACTTGAGAAATACAAGGGAAGTTTTTGTATATTCTTCACCATATTAGATATACAATGATATTTATTGCTTCATTCTATGGTACAATGTTTCTATTTTTCCTCTTCTCTATTAGTTAAGACAATGGTAATATGCTTTGAAAATGATAAATAGCGATGGCATGAGTAGTGAGTTACAATCACAAGAGTTTGGTAGCAATAGTAATGTAAAGAACTTTATGAAGTCAGTATTGAACATTTTGTTGTGATCACAGTGAAAAAGCTATATGGAAAGTGGATTGAAATAATAATCAAGTGGTAATTCTGAGAGATATGCTATGGACCTTGAACAATGTTCTTGGTTGACAGTGATACTATGCACTAGATTGCAATGACTTTTGTTTTAGTGATAGGTTGTTAAAGAATAGATTGCTTTGTATGTTTTATTTGGTTCTTGTTTGTATAAAATAGTATAATGTACAGGAAGCAAGGTGGTAGATAAGAAACAATCTCTACAATACATCATCTCAGTAAATGGTCAGATAGTGCAAAAGAACTAATGGTAACATGTGGCATCAAGTGGAAAGGATTGAATGATATTTTAATGTCTTAGCTTTGAGAGATTCTTGGTTTTTTTCAGTTTCCTTTATTTTTAGTAATCCTAGTGGACATTTGAGTTTCAAGGATGGATGACAAAGTTTTTCAATGATCTTTTGCTTTTACTTGTACCAAACTAATAGTGCTACTTTTGAATGTGATAGTGCTTAAATGTTTAGATAAGCCACATATTTGATGGATACTTGGTTCTTGTATATTGGTATTCATACTTGCTCTTTGAACAGTATAGTTGATTTAGTGATGTTCTTGCTTTTCTCTCACTTGGTACAGGTGAGTATAGGTGATGACTTCTATTATATAGGTGATGGCTTATGTGGTACAGGTGATAGCTTGTTAGTGTAGTATTTATCTGATGCAAGTTAATTGATTTTATTAGAATGATTGTTGGTCTGGCATTTCATTGGGTAGTAACATTCAATGCATATTGACATTATTGTGTATCAGTTATAGCACTCACATGGCTTTTATACAGTATCTTGTGATTTATGCAAAGATTTTTTATCGCTCTTTGATTAATACAGTGGATTGTTTTTGTTTGTTTGTGAGATTATGGTGCAAGCGTTTGTAGTAATGACATTTTGAGTATATTGTCTTAGTTCTCTTATGTGATCCACTCCAGTTCATGGAGTTAGGGGGAGCATCTCATGCATATTACTACTCCCTAAGGAATTTGTGGCATTGTTGGTTTCATAAAGTAAATCTATGATGCATGATTATACCTAGTATTTTTATGCACCATATATTTCCTTGTCGTATCTTAGTCAAACCTCTCCTTTGGAATTGTTGTCAAAAGGGGGAGAAATATGTTGCAGTGATTCACCTTATGGATATGATATTTTCCTTGATCAACAGTGAGCAGTATTCTTTTTGATAGTTTTATATAGTATTGTTTAGTGGTACATATGCATATTTGTTTCAGTTGATTGCTTGTTCAGTGGTTAAAATATTGGTTCTTGAAATTTGATGGTTCAATTGTCATTTACATCTTTCCATTTTTTAGAGACTTAAGTATATATCATTTCTTTGGTATTTGATATCTTTTTGATGTGATAGGATAGGAGTGAGTGATATTAATAGTGAAATGTGCAAACAAGTATATTGTTTCAGTTTTTGGTTCTATCTCTCTAGATTTGACACCAATGCCAAAGGGGGAGTTTTTTAACCCCTAAGGAATTTTTGGCATTATTGTCAAAAGTCTTGAGATGCTATAATGTATGTGGATATGAGCATTCTTCTATTTCGGTTTGATTATAATGTTATCACATTCACACATACTTGATCATATGGTCTTTTCTCTAAATCAATACATCAGATTGGCAAAGTTACATGAAATTTGTATCAATATGGAACAAAGTGCAGCTTGTTGTAAATACATGTCAAAGGAAAATGTTTGATTGCACATATTGAGAAAGTTTCCTTGAATATGTATCTAAAGCAAAGGTAAAAGTGAACATGTTTTGAGTACCCCATGGCATTATATTTTTGAAAAGTATTTGAAATAAAATGGGACTTTATTCCCATCGACATCTAAAGGGATTAATATGAAAATGTAATTAAATTTTGAAAAGGATTTTTAAAGCCTATGCATTTTATAAATTTTATGTTTTGGAAAGCCTTGTAAAAGCTCTCAAGCTTGGGCTATGATACAACTCAAAACAATTAGGGCATCAGAAATTTTGACCAAGGAAGATCTCATGTTTGAAAGGAAGCATGGTAGTTTGGACTCGAGTATGGTAATGACAATTGGTTATTCTCTGATAGGCGTCATTCTTCAATTTCTGTATTCAGGTCAGCTTATGTTAGTTGGTTAATTCATGTGAGTTTGCATAAGCGTTTGTAAAAGTAAAGCCTATTTTTTTGTTATATTTGAATTTTATGAACAAGGCATTTTCAAGGATTGTTATGATTTCTCAACAAAGCATAATATTGTTAAAGCATTGCAACAATATCATTATCATTCTAGTACTTGTTAAAGAAAGTGGTTACATAAGGATGGAAGTTTGTGATTCAATTTTTCAAATGGGTTTTCCTAATTCTATTTTTGAAAATAGAGAACATATTAAATACTTCATTGTGCTCATTTTCATGAGGATGAGATGCTTTGGAAAGAACAAAATATATGTTTGAGAAAGGAAATATATATATATATTGTTTAAGTAGTTGGAATTTATGACTCTGATTTGAAGGTCATTACAGAATAGAGTATGCAATTATTGAAACATAGATCAACTCTATATTTAC